>VWZS01007632.1:66889-191601 GCA_013397075.1 Rhabdornis inornatus | reverse complement strand
GCATCCACAGCCCCATCCCTGCATCCACAGCCCCATCCCAGCATCCACAGCCCCATCCCTGCATCCACAGCCCCATCCCAGCATCCACAGCCCCATCCCAGCATCCACAGCCTCATCCCAGCATCCACAGCCCCAATTTCAGCATCCACAGCCCCATCCCTGCATCCACAGCCCCATCCCAGCATCCACAGCCCCATCCCTGCATCCACAGTCCCATCCCAGCTCTCCAGTTGAGAGCTGGCTCTGTGGGCAGCCATGTCCCTGCAGCCCATTTCCAAGTGGAAAAGCTTCTCCCTCACACCCTATATGATGTCCATGCCTGAGCTGACAGTTTCACTCTTCCTCCTCCATCAGAGGTGGCTCTTCCCTGGGTTTAGAGGGAGCTCTCCTGCATCCCAACAGTGAGACAAAGATGAAGGAAGTGTCCCAAGCTTTTATCTTCTCCCACTGCCTCTCACCAAGGTAGCTCAGCAGTGGCCTGGGGTGAGGACAGAGTGAGGACACAAAAAAAACAAAACTATAAGAAATAATTAAGTGAAACTATGAGAACAATACCAAAAAAATTACAAAGAGCATCTTGCATTTGTTGATCTTTGCTAAGGTTCATTGACTTCAGAGTTTCCTGCATGTAGGCTGAAAATAACACAATTTTTGCCATTTATCTTAGTCACTCAGCATAGGGCCTCTGTTCTCAGCTTGTACTTCAAATCTGTTCAGCAATGTATACCACATGAGTCAACTGTGCAGAGTAGCAGGCACTTCCCTGGAGAGCCTGAGTGTGTGTTTTGGGCTAAGAGTCACCAGGATATTTAAATAACTTGGTAAGTACGCACAAACATCAGTAATTCTAGTGTAGCCATAAAAACTGCACAGTATGGAAACATACAGAAAATGAAAATTGGTACCTCAGACAGCCATAAAACTTTGAACTAGCCACGAGTTTGACTTTAGGAGACCAAAGATATCTCTAAGAAAACCCATTAGCTTGTTGGAATAAACTTTGCTACTAACCACAGGGGAATGTTACAGCTCAAACCTTACCCCATGGTTTTTATTTTAATGCTGAGTTAGACCAGGTATAACCTTCCCTAAATTATTAAAGAAGTGCTCACCGAGTGCTCCTATACTGGTTTCCTATAATTTCCTTTTTCAATTTTATTTATTCCCCCCTCTCCTTTGACATAACATATCCTGGCTCTGCAGCCTGTACTGCCTATAGATCACCAAGTTCCTTTTGTACAGATCATTCCTCTGCACTGACACTTAAAAATAGCACATTTTAGAGAAGCATCAAAACTATTACTTCAGGGTTGCAACTCTAAAATTCAGCTGCTTCTATATTCAACACCAGCTGCTGGAGCACATCCCTTTCTTCACAGGCCAAAATAAAACCCCAACAAGAGCAATTTTAATGCTGGTCAGATGGTTGAAGCCTTGTGAAAAGACCTTCCTCTTGCTGTGTTGCCACAATGTCTTTGAAAACAAGACTGCAGAAAGAAAACATCTTTGCAGGCTTTAGTCTCAAAGTGTCATCTCTCAGCAAAGTCTAACCCAAACCCACCCCTCTACAGCTCTGACCCTCTCCCAAATCTAAGCTGGAGGTGGCCATGGCCATTTTATAGAGATTTCAAATTCTGCCTCCATCCTGCCCTGTTTTGTCTCTCCAGGCTGGGAACAGGAGGTCACACACTAAAAGAACTTGTGACTGGTGGTGACTTAAAAGTGTTATAAATTCAGGGTTACACTCAGCACCTGAAAGTGCCAACTCAAAGACCCTTCTCAAAAATTCCTTTGCTAAATGGAACTGTGGGGGAAGTTTGGGATGGGCAGCATTTCATGTCATGAGAGCGTCTGGCTAAGACCAACATCAAAGCTGACCATTTTGCCAAGAGCACTGGGAAGACTAAGTCACTGCAAAAATAAAGATTAAATCTCAGATTTAATCTTGAGGTGAGAAATGAAACCTCTGCACGGCACCAGTCAGTGATCCAGACTCACGAGGAGAAGTTTCTCCACCCCTGGTGTGGCTGACAGGAACATTTCCCTGTTGTGGGGCTGGGAATGCTGCATGTGCCAGGCAGGGGCTCAAGCTCTGCTGTGCCTCCAGACCCAAATCCCTCCCTGGCAGAGCCAAATCCCAGAGAAGCCAGTGCAGAAACACCACTTCAGAGTGGGAATGGACCCTTCACCAGCTCCCAAGGAGAGGAAAGTCCTGGAGCAGATCTCACTGCCTCTGTTCAAAGCTCACTTTCTTAGTGCTGGCTGCTGTAGGAAGAAGCTCCATAAGGAAAGCTCCACACCACATTTCTCCTGAATATTTTCCTTCCTGCCCAGGCACAGGAACAGGGCTGCCCCAAAAGCAGATCTTCTCCTCAGCTCCCACCTGACCTGCTCTACCACCAGGGCTCTCTGTGCCACCATTTTTGTAAATGCAGGCCAGGAAGAACAAGGCCATCCTTTGCAGTAAAGCACTTCACACAAAATATTAGGTACAAATGAGGTATTTTTAGCATAATTCAGACCTGCTGACAAAGACTGCACTTTTACCATGATGGATGCACGGTTGGGTGTGTGGTGCAGACATTCTTAAGCAAGCCACTTGCAAAGTCCACAAACCCATCTGCATCCAATTTGATGCTTACACTTCTCCAAGGCTATTTATACATCGTGGCATTCTTAACCTCAGTGGCTTTGCAGCTCCCCACATCTTTCAATCACATAATTGAAATGATGAAATGGTCCCTGATGTATGTATTTCATGATACCATTATCGTGACTGCACAATGCAAATACCTGATGCTGGTGGAGCTTTGAAAAGTGGCCTGTGAACACCAGGCAGCAGCAACGCTCCAACCAAAGTCATCTTTTGTTGCCATTCACACTCTGAATGACAAATGCACAGCACACTCGATTCAATTAAAGGCAAAGAGCTCTGCAATAGCTTTTCAGTGCTGACAGCCTGGTGATAATGAAGCTTAGTTATTCATTGCACTGTGAAATGCAAAGCAGAACATCCAACCTGGAGGAGGGAAAGGATAATGTTTGTCTAATTTATCAGGTTTCCAACTGACAAATAACTTCAGCCCATAAAAATGAAAAGGAAGTGGAACTTTAATCCTCCCTCCTTTCCTGCTCAGTGGAACGCTTTTAAAGCATGTATTTGCATTCTGGACCACGGATCCCTGATTCTCCTAAAAGCTGCTGTGTATTAGTGGTTTCACACACTGCCCCAGCCCTATTCCAACAGATTCCAGCCATTAGGCAGGAAGAAATGGGCATTTGGGAGGAAGGGAGACGCAGGAAATACTCTTGAAAGCAAGGGAGACTGAGATTTTATCCCACTTCATAATGTAGCAGAGAAAGGAATTAAACACACTGACCACATAATCAAGAGGAGTTTAAAAAACCCCACCTCTCAAGCAAGAGCATTTGTATCACATAACCTTGGGACACAGCCGACGTGTCTATGTTTGGTCTGGTCTCCCTGGGTTGCCTGTGATCAATGGACAGAGGAGTGAAATCACCTTCTGGATCTTTATCAGCTCCTGTTCTGAACAGACCCTTGAGGACTCCTTTCCTCCAGCTCTGATTAGAAGGGGAGCCTTGCTAGACAAGGCTGGGCTCTCAGGAATCCTGGGGAGAGGGGCCAGGAGTGGCCCTGCAGAGGCTGAAAGGCTGGGGCAGCCACCCCCCAGCTTCCAGCAGG
Organism: Rhabdornis inornatus; assembly: GCA_013397075.1. Classification (NCBI taxonomy): domain Eukaryota; kingdom Metazoa; phylum Chordata; class Aves; order Passeriformes; family Rhabdornithidae; genus Rhabdornis; species Rhabdornis inornatus. The sequence goes on along the minus strand of VWZS01007632.1, from coordinate 187,895 downwards.
GCAGCAGTGGCACACAAGAGCTTGAGCTGCTGTTTGGGGTCTGAGCTCACTGTCCAGTCTGAGGGGCAGCAAGGGCAGCTCAAAGGTGGCAATCACTACCACTGCAGTGGCAATGGCAGTGCTCACTCAGCACCAACATCCAGCTTTCCTAGGGTTCAGCACCAGACACTGCTCAGATCTGAGCCCCTTGATCCCTCCACAAGGGCAACACTCCCCTGAAAACACAGATCCCTGCTGTTAACCTGCACACAAGGATCATTCCTGGATCTCCTACAACATCCTGTGCACTTCACATTGGGAATTCAAAGCATTTCTTTCTTGTTTGCAGTTGGTTTTTAGGGTGTGAATTTCTGTAAACTAAAACCACTGCTTCTCTCATTTTATCAGCTACATTAAAAGGAAAGGGAGAAACCTAAACCTGTGTGTCAACAATGGGATTATCCCCAAACACACACACTGGAACCAACTTCTCTTCCAGGTCTGCAGGTAGCCTACCATGATCTGTGGAGGATCCCAAGGATAACTGAATCAGTGCCTTCAAACCACAGCAGAGAAACTCAACTCCCATGCATCAGTTGTGGTTTTTGCATCAACTGCGTTTCTTCACTTACTTATTTTCTGTTAAATTATTGTGTCTGCCACTCACTCAACAGCTGGTTCCAACCTTGCCATGTGAAAATGGCTAAATACAGTGGGACACACAACTGGGAACTGTGTGTCTAAACAGAGCAGAGATTTTCCACAACCATGTGAGATGGGGGATCTCTCCCATCTTCATCATCACAGACCAGCAAATGTTGCAGAGGATCTTTCAGCAGGCACAAGGCACAGTCTGAGACCAATCACTGGCTCTTCTGAGTCACCATCTACCAGCTTAACCCAAAAGGTTGAACCATACAGTGCATTTGTTCAAGTGACCTCTGTAGAGTCCAAAGTGATGACCTACAAACAAATACTGCAAGCCCACAGGCGTAAAAAGCAGCTTAAAATCTCACACAACCTCCATCAATACTGGATTCTCGTGGCTGACCCATTCAGTGGCCTCATCTAGGAGAAAAAACACTGCATATTGCATGGAAAAAGGGCCACAGTCTGTGCTGCAGCCTTCAGCTCTGCCAGACAGTGGTCAGAGGAAATTAAAAGAGCTTAAATGAGTAACCAACCCCCAGGTTGCTCACACCACTGTGGCCAGAACGGAAATTTTCATGAGCCTGCAGAGGGTGGGGAGTGAGGATCCACAACAGACTGGAACAACACGGGGGAAGAGATGAAATTCAAGCCTGATCTCAATCGGGTACGTCTAGTCCAGAAAGTGCCACTAGGACTTCCTCCAGAAATGAAAGGCAATGGGGAAGAACTGCTGGGAGTGGAACATTATTAAATCATTTCTGGCAGCATTTTGGAAAGAATTACTTGAATGTTGGCACTTTTCTACCTCTGCTCACGATTCTGGTAGATGTTTTTGGAGCCCATGGGCTCTATCTGGAGCTTATTGCTTCTGTCGCCTGACGTTTCCTCAGTCAGCCAGCCAGCTGGAAGGTGGGCACATCCACCCACACTCTAATCTGAAGTGACTTTACCTTACTGGTGAAATATTTGCCTAATTTTCTCTCTCTGCAAGAGCAAGTCTCGTTGGAGGGATTTGTACAGCTCCTGCTGCTCTCACCCCTTATCAATAGGACAGGCACTTCATGAACACTGGTAGCTGAACTAAGATACAAGCAGCTTCCCCTCCTGTGTTAATGTTGATCTGACTTTTGAACTCTTCAAGGGTCTTTAAGTATGAAGAAAAAAATATTTTTTATTAAAAAGAATATTCAACCTCCATGTCTGAGAAGCCACATGTAGCCTTCCTTTTGCAGCATGACAGCGGTGCAGGGTGTCCATAGCCAGAGCTGTAACTCAGGATGGACTGGAAATGCCTGCAGCAAAGCCCTGCAGCGAAGGAGGTCACTCCCAACACCCCCAGCATCCAGACCAGGTGTGCTGCTTGTCCCACCTGCAGTCCAGGTGCCATGAGACACATGTTAGAGAGAAGAGGGACTGTCTAGACAAAAAAATAATGAGGAAAAAGAGTGAGAGGTCTGGGATCACTCCACCAGAAGACAATGACTTTCCTGAAGCTCCAGGCCCCATCCCAACACTTTCCCACGGCTGGAAGCAGCAGGTCAGTGAGAGCAGAGGGGAGGACGTGCTCCAGGGTGCACAGTGGGAGGGGACAGTCATCTCCCTCATGTCCATGGTGGGGCTGGGCACGTGTGTGGGTGGGTCCCAGGTCAACACAATGACATCAACTTCTTCCCCAGCCCCTGCTGGCCCCGTTCCATGCAGCTGGAGCTGGAGCTGGCCAGCAGCTCCCTCCCAGCAACCCCACTGCCAGTCCCATGGCCCCACCAGCCACTGCCACCGCGTTTGGGACACGTTTGGGACACATTTTGGACATGTGTGGCTGGGACACCACGAGTGGGCTGCAGCTGGGCACCAGGCATGTCCTGCTGGGGCAGCTCTCAGAGCAAGCTCCCCACTCCCAACCCAAAATGCGACTGTAGGCAAGGCTGGGAACAAGGCACAGGAGTAAAGGGAAAGAAACCACACATACCTATCACCTATTTAGCAACTGCTGAATAAGCTGTTCTGTACACATTGCCCAACAGAGAGGAATAGAGGCTCTTCTGAGTGTAACTCAATAAATTTGAAGGGAGGGAATGCCAACACACACTTCCAACTCCAACCGCTAAATAAGGAAACATACGTGGAAATTACAGATGAACAAATTCTAAACAGACCTAGGGGAGTTTTCTCCTTTTCATCCAAAAAGCAATAAATGTCACAGAACTGAGCAGCAAATCATTCAAAACAATGTAGCTTACCAAGCACGCTGTCAAAGCAAAAAAATCTGAGTCACTTAAACAACTGGATGCTATTTCAGGAGGGTTTTTTTTTTTAAGGCTCATGAAGTGCAAGTGGCTCAAATTCTCCTTTTGTACTTGCTAACAATGGGCGTGTTTCTTGGCCAGAGCTGATCTGCAGAGGTCTGATTTTTGGTTTTTATTTCGTTCTGAAATGCCTCTCTGACCTCCAGCCGTGGGGCCAGGACCTCTGGAGGCCATCTGCCCAGCCTCTCATCCCAAAGCAGGATCAGCTCAGCTCTTATCATTCCTGACATGTTTGCCTAAGTGGTTCTTAAAGATTTCCAACACTGGAGGCTCCACAACCACTTCAGGCAATCTTGTGTGTGTTTCGTATAAATCAGCGGCTCATCTCAAATTGAATGCTACATTTAATTTCGCTCACTTAGGTCCAAAGAAAACGTTTGAAACACGCATGCTGATGCTGAAAGATTGGAGAGCACATGGCCACAAGTGCCCGCCGCCTACGCCGCTGTCCCAGCAGCATTCCCAGCACATCCCAGGAATGCACAAGCACTTGCACCCACTGCTGCAAACCAAGGAACCGAGCCCAAGCGCCCTAAAAAGTTTGATTAGAAACCTTTCAGAGGTTTAAGCATCCAAAGCCACAATTATACAGCAATTTCCCCTCTGCTGAGGAGGTTACGGCACCAGGGACCACCACATTTTGGGGAGTACCAACCTTCCCCGAAGGTTTTATCTCATTCCACAGAAATGTTCACATTTTTACCACACTAGGAACATAAATTACAGTCTGCAGTTTGAGCTGGGATCTTGAGAATATTCCATCTGCTTGCTTTGCACTGAAATTCATACCAGTGAAATGAACCAGTTCCTTAAACATGTAATTCCTTATCTGCATGGCTCACCAGTTGGTTTTCCAGGATTTCCAGTTATCAGTCAGGTCACTGACAAGGCAATGACTCCCTTTATTTCTTGCAGTTTTCTTTTGATCCCTGTGGATCAGCACCTCTGACAGCCTTGGGGATTCTGGACCCTCTGGATTCTGGACCATCCCACCTCAGGCTGGAGCTGCTAAAGCTCTCCTTTCTTTAAAGAGAGCTACACTAGTATATGGGTTTAGCCATTTTTCTCCCAATTATTTATTATTATCTGCTGTTTCTGTCTAACTCAAACTCTTTCTTTCTGTCAAAGTGTAATTAAATTCAATCTATTTCCTTTGAAGCTTATAATTTTTGTTGTTTCATGTATTTGGTCAAAACATACAGAATATATAATTAAAACAAACACAGCAACTGGAATTATGGGAAGCACTTCCAGACCCACCATGTCAGAAGTTCTAAACACCCTGTAGAAAGTACTTTTCACCAGTTGGGGGTTTTTTCCCAAAATTCTCACTATGTATTTGGCAATTTAGTTTAGTGTTATTCCTTACCACCTTGATTATGGTTTTGTTTTGCTTTTATTTGGTTTCCCTTGTATTTGGATTATATTCAGTTACACACACAATATATTTTGGGTAACTCACTGAATGGGTTTACAGAGAAAAATCCTATTTCAGTTTCTCCTCATTGGTTTATTCAGTTGCTTCCACCATAACCCCAGCTCGAGTTCCAATCTGACAGCATATTTTTCCTATTTAATGTAATATACCATTTGAAGTGAACATTTCTTTCTAATTGTAAAAACACGTTCTCATGGTTAGAGTAACAGTTGTGACAAACTAGAACCTCTTGGCTGACAAATTATTTCTGTAGGTTTCTATTTACATCCTTTCGTAGAGTTTGCTGATTTATAACTTCCAGCCAGAAATGAAATGTGCTTGTAACTAAAAGTGTTGATTAAATCATTGCCTGATATTAATCAAAAGAAAATGCAGTGTGAGGTGCAAGTCATTTAAAGGATGACATAAATCTGCCACTTATTAAAGTTTAGTTCCTCCAGTGATCCAGTAAGATGAGCTTAAGTTAAACAAGGAAGGTGTGACTTCCAGGAGTCTCCACCTCTGTATCCCAGTGAATTTGGGCAGAGCTGCATATGCTCAGCAATCTCTGAAAAGCCAGGCAAGGAACCAGAAATAACAAAAACCACTGAATTTCATGCCAAAGGGGGACTCATCCTTTCCTGGAAAGTTTTGCTACTCTCAATTTGGGACCAAATTATGGATTGCAAATGACTTCTCCTCCACACCCCCTCAAAGAAGAAAAAAGGTAAAATCTTTGTCTCTCTCTGAAAACGAGCTCAATGAAGCAGGAAAGCACTGCCTGCCAATTCTGAGATAAAAGAGGAACTGCACATCCAAGAGCGACCAGGCAGCCGATCCAGGAGGGAATAAGTGATGGTTGTTGTTCCATGCAAGGCAGTTCCATGGTGTGCTGCACTTCCAGCTGCTCACCAGGCTGTCACTTCCCAGCTGGCTTCTGATCCATCTGCACGGGAATGAGGGCAGCTGGCACGGGGCAGGATGGATCCTGTTCTTCTGCAGACATTACACACAGCTGGGATGGTAATTTAGAGCCTTTCTACAAAGAGCTGTGATGGGAAGGTAACTCTTTTTCCTTCCATGCCAGATGAAAATCTAAGCTTCCTCTGAAACCTGCTGAGTCAAAGTGGAATAAGAGAAAGGAGTGATAGAAGGGCCAGACTTGCACTTGATTTCTTTGTCCTTGGCAAGCAGAGGGAAGTGGCAGGACAGCCCTCCTGAGCAGCTTCCACATGGGCTGTATTTGCTCCAGGCATGTGGGCTTGTGGGATGTACATTTAGACACAGGGCAAGGACAGTTTGAAAACAAAGGTGCTTCAAGAAAGGCCACCAATCCAATCCAATGTGATAGGAAGGGAAAATTATGGCATGGAAAAAAATAATCCACTCAGCTCTGTGTCTGGTGCACAACATTATACCTGAACTACATCTCCTGGATTAAGCTTGGAATATCCTTGTGATTCAAAGTACTTGATCTGGGTCTGCCTCAAACCACAATGAGGACACTCAGGAATTGTGACATTTCCATCAAGCAGCTGCCACTCAATGGCTCCTCCAGCACATGATTGCTCTCTTTTGTCATACAACACCTAAGCCAGCACTGTTTTGCTCAGAAATATGTAAGTAACACTTGGTAAGGCCCAAAAATTAGGACTTTGGGTTTCCTAAGGTTACGCAAATTTCCTTCTGCATAAGAATATGACAATCTTGTTGTAATAGGCTAAAGAAACTGGTTCATAGGGAAGAGAAAGAGTTAAAATGTGATAGGGGAGACCAACACTGTCAAAGTATCACACACAAAGAAGTCCTGACTGAAAAGTTTTTAGAATCTGTACTCAGGAAGGCACTGAGGGCCAGCAACCCCCTTGGTTTGGCCTGGTTTACCTCATGAAGGAAGAAGGAGGGGCTCAGACAAAGCCCAGGAACTGTGCTAAGGCTGCTTAGATGGACTGAGGGCATGGGAGGGAGCAGGCAACAACTCAGGTTGTCACCTGCTACACGAGGTGACAGTCACAGTAAATAACAGAATCTCTTCTCTCTTCCACACAAAGAGCTTAACACATAAAATACCACTTCAAGAATTCGGTCAGACCCATGTCCCAGCTTCCCTGGGATCCCAGCTTCCCTAGCAGCCAATAGCTGCTGTGTGTGGAAGTGTACAGGACAAGCACAAAGCAATACCTGACCTGGAAACCCTCCCAGACTCCAGTGGTTTGTGGTTCAGCAGCACAGAGCAGCCTGTCCTCCCACCCAAGCACCTGCTCCCAGTTCCCTGCAGAGACAAGAGCATTCTTCTGCTCTGGTTACACTTCATTCACTCCTTGACAGCACTTTCAATCAAAGCAACTAATTGTCTTGTGGAATTTTTAATGAAAAATAAACGTTTGCAGCCTGAGATGGCAGATGAGAAGCATCACCCTGCCAGCTGCCCGGTCCCATCCTCTACAGAGGTGGCAACAATGCAGCACTCCCTCCTCAGTCCCACCTTAGCACTGCAGAGACTCCCTGGAGGAGGAAGGAGAGCAAATGGCTCTTGCTGGAGAGACAGATGGGAAAACAGAACCCAAAGAGGAAAGGAAACATCTTTAAAACTTTTCATCTGCTGATTTTTTGGGCAGAGATTCAGGATACTAAATTTGGGCTATGGATTAGGGATGTTGCTACACATCTTTTTTTAAAAAGGGAAAAAAACCAAACCCTGAGGCAGAAGCCAGGAGTCCAAAATTCCACTCCAAAATTCCAATGACTCAGACACTGGTTGAGATGACACTAAGGCACAGCAAGGCAGGGGTGAACATGTGTCAGGAGAGGAAGAACTCCCCAGTGTGATTTGCTGAGCAGCCAACACTATTAAGCACTGTGGTGTTCCTAATCTTCACAATTCAGAATCATGCTGGCCATAATTACATCCATCAGAAGTTTAGGAGCATTCTGATCTTATCAGCAGATCTGAGGAGCTTTGGAGGAGACTGTAAGGTCTCGAGAAAGGAATGTACAGATTTTTCTCCCTTTGAGCAGTAGATTGAAAATAGCCTGGAGATCATCAATGAGGACTCTATAGCATGTCCTGGAAATTAATCACCAAAAAAAAGTGGATATACTTAAGGAACAGCTAGAGCAACTAAAACTGAAAGCCAGGCAGGTTTAGGAGTCAAAATGAAGGCAGAACTCCATGAGACTAAATGGATGCAGAGGAATAGTGCATGTTTATACAGATTACACATATCCACCTTACTGAAGGTATCCACAGCCAGGCTTATCACAGGAGCAACTGAGCACTTGTACTGCAGCAGCAGAGCCTCTGCAGGGTCTGTTTGGTTGGATTCTACAATCTCAGAGGTCTTTTCCAACTTTAACATTTCTACAAAGGAAGCCAGTCAACAACAGAGGCAGAGATCAGCTGCAGGGCCAGGCAGAAGTTTGGTGTCTGGGAAATAAACCCAAGGAAATGAAGAATCTTACATGGTTTGATTGAGAGTGTGCACACAGAGCACTGACCAGGAGAAGAATCACCAAGAACTGAAACACAACCAAGACACTTCCAGCTCTGGTGAATTGAGGGGAGAGCCCAGCACCAGAGGGTGAGAAATGGCTCAGTTTCTACTGACATCTACTGACTGCTCAGCTCAAGGTTCTCACAGGCTCTGGATCACACCCCACACAGAGCAAATCACTTGACACCTTCAAGGAAGGATGTTTGATGCAGAAACCCAGCAGTGCAGGAGAATCAGGTGCTTCACCCCCATGAAAACTCTTAAAGGAAACACTAAAGAGCTAAACCAGCCTGTACCCCCACACTGCACCCATCCATGGCACCAGAGCACCCTTCAGTAGCAGTTTCAGTGGCAGGAGGGTCCCTGACTTGCTTTGGTTTTGTTATTCTACTCCCAAGCAAGAGGGAAGTGGCCTCGTGATCAGTGACTGCACCCAACACTATGAACCCCCACTTCACACTCCCTCATTTCTGGATTCCCAAGCCATGCTTTGCTCCCATTTGTGATATCCTTGTATTGCACTAAGGAGTGCAGATCTCCCCTGTGGCCTTTCCCATCCCTGTGCTGTCACCTGAGCTGTCCCCAGTGCCCATGGTCCAGCCAGGGAAGGCAGAGCAGTGCCTGGCCCCTGTGGCTGCCACTGCACCCTGGCCTCCTCAGGTCTTCTAAACCTCCACAAACTTTTATAAATGCTACAACCAGAGGTGATCTCATGGACAAAGGAGATCATCTAATTGAGTTTGAGACCCACAGGCATGCTTCTGAATAATCAGGGGATGTGATGTGAAAGCAGCCAGAAGACTCTTAGCTAAAATTACGATGTATGGAACTCACTGAGCCAAATATCTTTTTACTAACAATTTTCCCCTATCTTAATTCAGGCTGATAATTTGCAATTACAGTTGTAAAGGGGTCCAAGTGAAAAGCCCTTTTATCAGATGTTTCTGTTGTTAGTCGACTTTACAAGAGGGAATCAGATCCAGATGAAGTCTCAGAAAAGTCCAAATCAATCAGCCTTTGACAAGAATTGTAGCCCTCCAGCAAATTCAAATAAAGCATCTTGATTTAGGAAGACATGAATGCAATTAACTGAGGAATCCACATTAATTTATTTCCCTTTGTAAATATTGTTTATTTCCTTAACAGGTTACAAAAATGGTGACACACTGAAAACTCAACAACTCTAATCACTGGGCTAACAAGAACTAAGTGATTCCAGGTCCCCCAAAGGGAGCTCAGCTACTCTCAGATACCCAAGTACTGATTGTCTCTGTCAGAGAAGTATTGGCTAACATTTGTTAACCCATAAAAACCACTGTCTGAAAGGGGCATTGAAAGTAAAATCCTTGGCCCTCTAAAGTTTACATTTTTCCTATGTGAAGCATGCTGACTCTTTGATTAGCAGCCAAGAGAATGGACTCAAACTCCATTCCAAGTCTTAAAAAATTGTATGAAACAAAACATTAGTGAAGTGATTTTCCCTTGTTTTAATGTGGTTTTCAACATTAGGTTTATTGTTTTGTGGTTTTCTGCATGGAAAGCATATGCTTGCAATATGTTTACAATATTCTGGGGGTTTAAAGCTACAGCATAGTCATTTAAAGAAAAAAAAAGGAGAAAACACTGCAAATTGAGGAATACTCTAATGAAACAACACTTGATGTTTTCACTTGCTAAGCCCCTTTGGAAAAGGTACACTATAGGTAAAACAGATTCAGTGTTTCTGGCTAATGAATCAAATTATCTCAGACCCTATTTTTGACATCATATTCTAGAAGTGTTCTGGCTCTCCCACCAGTGCTCACTGGTCCACCTGCTAGAAGGCACCATCCTTTTAGGTCTCAGTTTGTTCAATTAAATATCCAACTCATTGCTCTTTAAATACTGCAGAAGTGCCCATTAGGGTTGAGATGATCCCAGCAGGAGTGGGAAATACTCCAAACATCACCAAACCCAGCCCCAGAACCCCACTCCAAAGCGTCAGGGTGGTAACCAAGGGAAAAACATCAAATGACTGAAGTACTTTGGGGCACAGACAGAATCAACCACTGGCCCACAAGAGGAGGCAGGATGGAGGGGTAGGAAAGAAGAATAAGCCAGTAATTCATAAATGGTGACTCCAGAGGTGAAGGAAGGAGAACAGCTCCTGGAGCAGCAGTTACCTGATCTTAGCACCACGGTGTGATGGCAATCACAGGGAGGCTGGGAGGCACACAGGAGGAGCAGGTAACCCCTGTCCATCCATGGGTTGGGTGCTCTGGGCAGGCTGAGGTGGCCACAGCCTGTGTCCATGGTCTGCAAAGGAGGTGGCCGTGCTCAGGGTTATCTGCTAAAGCCAGACACCCAAACCCACAGCACAAAGCTGGTACCTGTCTGGGAAATTTGGCTGCAGGCAGCCTGAAATCTGCCAGGAGAGCAGTGTAAGTGGGTCTTAAACACAAAACAGAGGTGGTCACATAAAATGGATGTAGCACTTGATGCACCAAACCCATGCAAAGCTGTGGAGAGCCAAGCCTCTCTCCAAGGTGAGCATGTGAAGCAGAGCAAGAGGGTTCCTCAACATCTTAATGTCCTCCAAGCTCTGATGTGAGAGAGGCAGAGGAGAAACTGCTGACATGAGTCTTCGTGCACAGTCAAACACCCTTCCCTCACACCTCCCCCAGATAGCCTGGCTCCAAGGAATAGCGTCAGAAGAGGAAAGAAGCATTTAATTTTATAATTCCTACTTAAATGATTCACGAGGTGCTTTTGCAAATTGCAGGAGAACACCCTATGAATCAGTCAGTGACAGAAATAAATTGCATTAATCCATAGCAGTAATATGCTCAGAGTGCTAGAGTTTCAGTAGGAATGAGCTCATTTGTTAAGCTCCCCAGTCTGAGCATGTAGGATGGCTTTGTGCCCTAACATTGTCCCACAAGACAAAGGCCCACTTTCCTGCTGAAAGGGACCCCAACTTGCACACCAGATCTCTGTCTTCCATTTCAGACATTGCTGAGTGGCATCCTATCCTTCCACTGCCTTCTCTCATCTTCTGCGTGCCAGCATCAATCTCTCACCTACTAATTGTGGCCTCCTCATATCACAAACACTGAATTAGTCAGCAGAAATGGGCCCAGATCCAAACTCCATCTCCAAAAGCAGTGGCCACGACTACACAGGGAACTCAGCCACTTCAGGATGAAAAGAACCAAGCCAGTGCCTCTAAAGGTGAGGGTGAACTCTTCTAATGGCAATGCAACATTCAAGAGCAAGACAAATGACAATAAACATCAGAGAAATCTGAAATCTGGGGCTATGTGCACACAAATTGCTTGAAATGCTCCTCAGGCAGCATCACTTTGCTTCACTGCCCTCATCCCAAGAGCTGAGCCCAAAGAGCTCTGCAAGGTAAGAACTGCACACTCAGTCATGCCACAGACACCAGGGAGCCTGGTCCACCAGCTTTGTTTCAAACACCTCCCATCAACTCCAAGCGACTTTAAAAAATAACCTATCCATTCCACCAGAAAATGTGAAATTAGAAAGGAAAAAAAACACCTACAAACACTTTTACAATGTTAATAAAGGTGCAAGAAATCCTGATGCTGTGCCTTTAGCCTTGCTAGCCCATTTCCATTTAAATAAGATTTCCTGTGAAGCGACTGCTACCTGTAAGAAACAACACTGGCAACCTGAATACAAGTGCTGCTTCCAAATCCTCTGAAGCAGGACTTGACACTGAACAACTTGCACCTTTATTTCCAACAGCAGCTTCATTGTAGAGAACTGCTGGAAAATTCGTGATCAGGTCCATGAAAAATTACAGTAACTATTATGAACACATTCCCAAATGAAAGGATGGTCTTGGGCCAGTTTCACAATCCTCTTCTCTGCCATGACTGCACATTAGGGATGGGGCAGCCAGTCTGTCTTTCTACTGCATTTTCTCTGTCTGCTGCAGCTGGATAAGCACAGGATGATCTGAATTTTCCCCCTTCCAGTTTGTTGTGCCTTCCAGATTTTCACATATAATCACATATGAAAAACCCAGAACTGTCCTTTCAGGTATCTAACTTCTGATGCTCTGAGTGTTCTGTAGTCACTGCTGCAATAAAATCTGGTTATAGAGGAGCAGACAACCAAATGCAGGGAAGAATACATACAACTGAGCAGCCATGCAATGTTCTTCTGTGAGGACTAACTTGCAATTTAAAGAAAATAGCACTGTTTTATGATCTGTTTGGGACAGTGCACCATAAACTGGGATTGGTTCCCCTCTTCCCTGGTGTCTGCACAGCATCAGGGCTGTGTTAGAGCACGGGGCCAGGTGGGATGTGCAGCCTCTGCTTCCTGCACACCATGGCTGGGCTCAAAAACTGCCTCCTAGCAGAGAGAACATCAGCTTGACAACTGAAATCAACACTTCAAGCAATGGTTTGGATCCACTCACGTTATTAAAATGGAGAATTTGAGAAACTTCCCTGTTTCCATGTTTTTCACACTGTATGGTTTCAGAACCCTCTTCCCTCATGTGTTCTGGGTGACAGCTCCCAGCCTGTCTCACTGAACTGGTTCTTGATGTGCTGGGAAAACGTGGGAGTGCTGGGGATGTAAAGGATACCGTGTTCATGTTCACATCTTGGTGGAGGAAAAACATTTCTCTTGCTAGAACATTTTTCAGAGAAAAAAATGTTCTGTGAAGTCCAAGTCTGAGAGAAATGTTGCATGATGTTTTTTTTGAGAACACAAGCCTTAAATTTGGGGTAAAATCTGACCTTACATTCTTCCTTTATGTCTGCATTTTCTTTTGACTGGGTGGACTATCTTCTCCCTTTTGCTGGGCAAGGGTTTTCTTAGTTAGATTTTCAAATGTTGCTCAGCTTTTGACATTAAAGTGCCAAAGAATCCACCTTTTCTTCAGTAAAGCAATTCAACATACAGAGACCAGGTTTACAAACTTAGAACAACTTCTGAAATGTGTGAAAGTTACATTCCAGATAAAAGCTGTGGCTAAAAGTCTGATCCTTAGACCACTAGAGGTCCACAGAGCTGTTTCTGCTAAAGCAGCAAAAAAGTGCACAATAGCTTTTATCCCTCTGATCTTGAAAGTTTTGAGCGTTTTAAGGGTTGAACTTCTCTCCACACATTTGGTTAGCTGGAATATTGCAGGTCAAGGTTGGAAAAGCCTCTTTTTGAGGGTATCATTGGCATAAACTCAACCATGAACAAGTTTGCTGCTGACACTTAGAGCAATAAAACTGAGGAAGATAAAGCAAACTGGAAGTTAATCAGCAAATATTACAAAAGGCAGCTGAGCCAGATTTCCTTGGTCATTGGCCTAGCAAAATTTCTTCTCCTATGAAGGCAAGTGTAGCACTATTTGGTACCAAAATATTCAAGTCCCCAAGATGAAAGGGGATGCTAATATCCATAAAAGCATCTAACCCAAGAAAGCAAAAATAACAGCCCCAAGACAAGATGGGATGGAAGCAATCAAGGACCTGTAGCCACTTCACTGAAGAGATTTTTTTGCTGTTGTTTTGGCTCCCCTAAAAACTCCACTGTTATTTTAACCTACAGTTTAGCATGAAAGAGATAAGGAGATAAGCAGGTGGGGAGGGGGAGGAAGGCAATCTCCAAAAAGATAGTTCAAGGCAAAGCCATGCTTCAAAGAGAAACTCTAAACCACACTGGGCAGTTAGAGGTTGTCAAAACTTCTCCCAAAACAGACCCTTTACTATTATTGTAGGCACTGCTGAAGAAAATCTCAGGACTCAAACCCACAGGACTGATGCATGGGACGGTCCTGACATTTCTGTTTTGCAGGGTATTTGCAGGAGAGGATTCTCCAGTTTCCAGAGATCCTCCCCCTTTTGTGTCCTTCCCACCTGGAGCATCCCCACACTGCTCAAGCTGTCCCAGTGGGTTACTGAGGATGGGATTACACACTGCCACAAATCAGTATCTTGACTCCAGGTGCAGAACAAACAGCAGGAGCAGATAAACAACAGAACAAAGATCTTGTCAACCAGACAGCAATGGAGAAAGCAGAAAGAGAAATGAGAACCTGCCTGCAGGAAGAATGTTCCCATCTCTATTAAATCAACAAGGACATGCACCACAGTCCATCCATCATCTGTAACACTGTTACAGCTGAGACAAACCAGAGTTAATGTGTGCACAGCTTCTAAAATGGAGCAAGGAGGATTAAATAGGTTTCATTTGTATGGGACTGGGCAAGAGTGAAGGGAGACACAGGCACCCACACACACACGGATATTTTGTGCTGCTGCCCTTCTCCCTTCAGACAAATTCCCATTCTCTTACTGAAACATATCACCCACTTACTCTTATCCTGCCTACATAACATCTGCATTTAGAGTCAAAAATACTGAGAAAATCTGCATTAGCAAGGACCAGCTTTCACACTCACAAAGCATCTCTCAGGCATCAGAAGAGTTAATTCTCTCCCTCTTCACCTTCAGTAAGAAACCAAGTTATTTTCTGCAGTTACATTGGCTATAAAGCCACTACAGACAATCCATTAATCTTTTATGTCTCCAGCACCTTTGCAGTCACTGTTATAATTAGAGAGAAAATAGTAAAGGCTGTCTTCAATCATAAGTTTTCCACAGGTGAGCTTTTACTGTTGTTCTGAAATTCCAAAGCTGTAACTTCTGGTGACATATTCTGCTGAGTTTTTTAAAATCAGCAATATTTGCTTGACAAAGCAAAGATCACAGGACTGTCCTGTAGCATGAAAAGTGAAAAGAAAACAACATAAATAAAGAAAATATCTGATCACTTGTAGCCTTCCCACACATAACTTCTCCTGATAGAAATGAAAAGCAGTGCTTACTGTAAGATCTGGCTAAAATAGGAGTATTTTTCATTGTCCAGCTGAGAAACTCAAATGGCAGCAAACAAAATCGATGGCGAAAACACAATTGTTGAAAACCAAGACCCCTCCCTATGTTACAAAATAACCTTGACTTATTAAAAGCAGATACTTCTAATTCCTTGTTTTCAATACAAAGCTTCTGACACCATCTCTTTTAAGAAGGAAAAAAGTGTTCATCTGCTACCTACAGCTTCAGTAATGTCTGCTGGATAAAGCTGCTCCTTCTAAGGCAGAGGTGAACAACACCACCTGAAATGCAGTAATCGTACAATCTAAAAGTTTGGCTTCAGGCATGAAGGATAAATGGCAGGAAACTGGAGGAAGAAGAGTTTTAGCCAAAACTGGAAGAGTGAGGACCAAAAATACTACCGTAAATAATTCACAAAGGAACACAGCCAGGGTATAACTCTGCAAAAGCTTAGATCTTTTGCAGGATAATAAATTTAATGGAGATGCCTGATAGCATGAGCAGCACAGATCACTAACTGCACGTGTTTGAGAGCAGCCTGAGCACTGAAACATAAGCATGTGGTTGGAAGGGTGGTCTGAGGAGCACAGCAAAGGTCTCAGTTTCCATTCCCAACTCTAAGACCAATAACTTTGGCAGACCAATAAGAAAGCCTCTTAATTTATCTTACTCATGGACAGATGTTATGTGATAGACAGATGTTCCTCACCTGGCTGCCTGGGACCTGAGCAAGCCCAGTATTTGGAGCAGCTTTGAGAGCGATAAAATTCCAGGAATTGTCACCATAATTTGGTTTTATTTATTCAAAATTAAGATGAAAAAGGAAAAAAAGCAAAGAGCATGCTGGTTCAGTGATCTAGGCCTCCTGACAACCCTCAAAACACAAATCATGCACTAAAACTCGGCTGCTCAGGCAGCTGAACTCCCAGCAATTTAATCAAGCAGCCAGACAACAGAAAAACACCCCTGTGCTTCCCAGAGGCTCTCACTCCTCCCACCCAAAGCCTGAAAGGCTGGATCTGTCCTGCACCACACCAAGAACAATTAAGATAATGCTACTCCATATCAAGGTACAGGATAAATCCCAGTGTCAAGGGCCTATGCCAGCAAACCATTTTAAAAATGAGATGGCCTCCAGTGTTTCCACAATTGACTCACCTGGAAAGCACAAAACTGCATCACTACAACACCACCCCTGCAGAGCTTTTTCTTCATGGTGCTGCAAGGGCACAACACTCAGCTTTTTTCCAGGTGTCACTGCCAAATCCCACGGGCACCTTTCCAGTGGGGCAGCATCCAGCTATGTCAGTGCTGGGATTATCTCTAAAAACGCTGGTACTCGCCAAAATTTATAGCAGGTGTGTGGACAGTGAGGATACAGACTCTGTGCATGCCCCCACTGCAATTCTGGCCAACAACTGACTAAGGGTCTGGATGGGAAATGAGACAAGAGAGCATTTAGAGGTACCTGAGGAACCCTGGAATAGTGGAAGGTGTCCATGCCCATGGCAGGGGGTGGAACAAGATGAGCTGTAAGGTTCCTTCCAACCCAAACCATTCTGGGATTCAGTGATTGACCTAAGTCAGGTGAACCATTTCCTAGTGCACTCAGGTGTTTTTTAGCCAACAGATTATCCTTTGTGTCACAATATGCAGAGAGGGCACAGAATGGCAGCAGCTGCTAAACTGATGTCCTGACCCTCATCAACCTGCAATGAGCAGAGCACACACCCCTCCCTACTCCTAATGCAACCCAAAATAAGCATTTCTGTATGGGATTTGCACTTGTTAAAGTACCAGACTATCAGAGCAATTTTGAGTTAAATATCTGCATGTGGATGTCAGCTAAATTTGGGAGGGGACAAGAAGCTCTTTCTCCCTGCTAGAACAATGCTTTTAATGACCATAAGCTGATTTGCCCAAGCAACAAACTGGCAAAGCTATCTGTACCAATCATTAGATTTCTAAGAGCATTTATTCTATAATCTCTAATTGACATGAACAGCCCCATCTCCTCAACCAGTGTGAGCAAGAATGGTAATTTCTAATTAATGCATAAGAGAAAATCAATTTATGAACTTTCCCAGTGATTTTAAGCTGAGTTAGGTGACAAGCTACACACCTGGTACAACCAGTCTCCTGTCACAGACAGAATCCCTAATCCAAGGCCAGGGGATCTAACCCAGATCTCCACTGCTTTAAGATTTCCTTTGTATAACCCTTGAGCTTTCATGGTGCCTTGCAAGCTTCCCCTGCAGTTCTGCTGTGCAGGAGATGGCCCTGCTGTCCCCTGAAACCCCACAGGACATCACTCAAAGCAACCTTTCCCTTCATGTCCCAAGGGATAAACAGGAAAACGTCAACTCACAGCTCCCAGTAAGTAATCCAGATACAGCTCTCAGTACAAAAAACAAGCACAGTCCTAAAGTATGCAATGAAAGATTTAAAGAATAAATTACAGTAATTGAAGTGGCAAGGCAGGGCACTGATATGATTCAGGTATTAATGAGTTTTGTGCAGAACAAAGGCAGAGATTGGACAGAAGGGGAAGGCAGAGCTCGCTGAGAAAGGCCATGATCTGTTTATTTGGGTTGAATTCAAAAGTACAATTTTGATTTTAAATTGTTTCAACACTAAGGACAATTTGAAAAGGAGAAGTCCAAGAAAACTTAAAGGAAGCATTCTCCTGTTTTTTCCTTCCTTTTCTTTTGTCTTTGTTATATTTTATTGGGGGTTTCCAGGATTAAATCTATGGCAGGTCCAATTGTAAGGAGGGATTTTAAGGGAAAAGGAGAAAAAAGAAACTATAGAAAAAAGTTATATCTGATCACTCAGCCTGGAAATTATTGTGTCTGCATAGCCTTGTTTCAAACTCAATTATTATAAAAGCTTTGGGGAATGTTATTTTCAAAGCGAAATCTTCTCTGTCAAAACTTTCATTAATAAGTTCTATTTCTCAGCTGGGTATCATTTTACACAGAGCTCCTGCAATGTGGGAAGATTCTTTTTAGGTGAAGTACAGTAATTTGCTTTAGGATCACGGTAGCTCAACATTTTATTTATGCTTTTGAACCAGAAAGGTTCTCAAACTTTGCACACATATATATGATAAATTATTTTTCTTGAGCAAACAGCTTTTGTTGGTGCTATTAATACAGAAGAGGGGAAAGCAGAAATGAAAGTTCACACAATAACAGGAGGAGAAAAGAAAAGCAGAAAAGGGATGAGGGGAAGGGAATAGGCAAATATTTACTATATAGATCACACCATCACTGCCCAAAAACTTTAGTGCCAATGCACATTCCTAGGAGCATTTAAAAAATCCCAAAATGTCTCCCTTCTTTCCTGCCTGCAAACCAGGCTGTAATGCCATGCAATGATTCAGGCACCCAGCCAGAGGATTGGAAACATCCCAAGAACAGCCCCATGCTCTGTGTAACACACAGGGACAGTAACCAGCTCTTGTGTCCCAGTCAGACCTCCCTTGCAAACATGACCACAGAGGGATTTGTGCTTCAAAGACACAAATTGCCAATATTTGGCTGGCTGTGACAGAGCAGAAAAGAAACACCACACTGCAGAGTTTCCAAGACAAGGATGCATCCACTGGCATGTCCTCCAGCCTGGGGGCAGCTGATGAGGGGGGATTCAGGTGATGGGCACCTTCCAATGTCCCAGCTCACCCAGGTTTGATCCCTTCCCACCCTTCCCAGGCAGCCCCAGAGCCCTCCAGGACACCTGGAGCTGGGCACAGCATCATTCCTGGCTGGGCACCAGACCACTCCTGCCCCTCTGGCCCCTGCCAGCAGTTTTGACACATCTCCCACAACAACATCAACAAAGATCTCACAGAGTTAGTGTTTTCTGACACAAATCAGTTCTGTTGGGAAAATCCTGACCAGCTCTAGATGCAACACAAATTATGGAAGGCTTGGAAGTATTTCTAGCCTGAGGATAAACCCATGCTGCCCAAAATAAAGCCCAGTTGCTTTGTGCCAGGACAGCCATAGATCCAGGGCATGCTCACCAGAGGACACAACTGTAGCTGATTGAAATAGGATCACAATTAATTTGCATTTTTGAGCTGTGCTGTGGTCCAGAGTAGTTTCCTCAATACGCTGCAGATCCAACAGCCCCAGAGCAAAGCATATAAAAAAGTGGGACAGAAAACCCTCAGCTGCACCAGTGAAGCTGTGGAATAAACATCCAGACGAGAGGAAGGGAATCAGGAGTATTGGGGTGTAGACTCACAACAGAGTCTTTTATCAAAACCAGTGCTTCTGCAAAGTTTCCTAAAGCTTTCCAGCCACAGTCAGAGTAGGAGAGGTTCTTTATTGCCTTAAATATAAAACCATTAGTTGGGCATTCCTCTGAAATTCAACACACACAGGTTTTATGCACAAATAATAAAGTGATTTCTAGCTATAATACACCTACATCCAGGGAAAAGGCTGGAAACCTTCACAGCCTTGAAGCCTTGCAGAATATGGCTGCATATTTATCCCAAAGCAAGGAGCATATTTATGGATCTCTGGGCCAGTGAATGAAACATCCACATCCAAAAAATGGGTCCATTTTAGCCTGCATTTGAAAGTCTTCCTTATGATTCCATAAGGTTGCCCTAAAATATATCTTAGAATATAGAGTAGGCAGGTTTGCTTTGGATCAGGAAGCTAATCTCTGTCCCAAGGGCACCAGTCTGTGCAGTAGTTGCTATGGTACTGCAAGTATTTTTGTTTGTTAAACAGTAGATTAAATAGTCACATAAAACGATTAGACTGGACGTTGGATCATTCCCTGGGAAGGCTTAAGTTACAAACTGGCTTTCTGGGGAAATTATTTAAGCTTTTCACTTAAAAAAAAAAAAAGTTTTTTGAATCTTAGGTTGATGTGTTTAAGAGACTCTACTCCTTATTCCGATTTAAACTTATTTGTGTAGGCAGGTAATATTTTTAGGCACTTTTACACCTACTAAAAATGTTGTTGTAACTGTTGGCTTCATGCAGTGAGTGCTTTAATAGCTCCTGTTTTATCAGCACTGTCCTGAATGGTCAGGGCTTGGATTACAATTCTTTTGCAAAAGGAATGGATGCCTTGCCTTGGGTCATAACAGTGATGCAGGAGTTAAAGATTAGGTGTTAGTCTGAATTACCAGACTGAACAACAGATTTCCCTTAAAAGGCCAAGTGCTCTGTCTCCAAAATCAGCTTGTTTGGTTACAAAACTTACTGGGGGGATACGAGAACTTTTAGTTCTACTTATTTCATTTACCTGCCTTGGCATCTGTACCACACTCCCTTCATTAGGTCCAGGCACAGTGATGAAGGAGGTCCAAAAACAAGCATAAATTGCCCATGGTTGATGAATGAGCCTTGGACTAATTGCTCAGATGACTTAAGAGGCTCAGGAGCAGATGGTGACCATAAGGCAGCACAAACATCACATGTGACAATGACACAAATGGAGAATCTGTCCTGCTGGCTTGTGCTACCCAAGAACTCCTGTTTTCTTTCAAGAACAAACCCAAGGTGCCAATCTGGGTGGCAGAGCAGTGCCAGATTAAAAATAAAGTGTTGTATCTTATCCAGCTGACCAGTGGAGAGCATCCAACTTCTGAAACCACAACAGCTCCTTTCCTGCTGATGGCTTCCACCAGAATGTGACTTTAGAAAACAGAGTATTAAAAACCAATCCCAGTGCAGTAATAGTGAATCATACACACAGATACCAACACAGATAATTCTAGTTGCTGAACAAAGACGCCTGATTTTAGAGAACTCCACTTTTTTAACAAAAACTTCTCTACAGAAAGGTCCAGCTAAGCAAAATAATATTAACATTAAACAAGTACAGCTGTAGATATCAGATAAGAGCAGTTCTGAGGATATTTGGCATATATTTCACTTCCTCATCTGTTTTTCCTGTACCCCCAGAAATGATGACAGAGGTCTTCTCTGCAAGAGTTCCCACAACCAAAGGCATTGATCACTGGAGCTTCCAAAAGAAAGGCACAAGGAGCCAATACTGGCTCCAAAGAAAACAAAATGTGTACCAAACTTGCAAGAAAGAAGTCGTAAAATTCCCATCAAAAATGCCAGTAGGGCTGAAGCAGATCAACTTCAGACAGACCTGGAAAGTTTAGTGCTGAGTCCCCTTCTCGAGCAGGGGTGTAACAGAGCAGATGCTGAACAGCTAAAATTACAGCACCAAACACTTTTCCCCCAGGCAGGAGGAGACATGAACAGCCCCTGCCTTTACCACACCAGCAAATGCAAATAAAAATGCCCATCTAATAGAATCTAAAATCTTCCAGCCTCATTTCAGAGACCTGGAGCCCACAGCCACCATTCAAACCCCTAAAGCTGCAGCTTTGCCAGCATCCTCTTGGGTTTGTTGCTTTGGAGTGATCTCAAATCTCCATTTTCTGGGGATGAGCAGCATCCTGCTCAAATCCAATGCTCTCCATACAGCCTGCCCTGGGAACTGGGCTGCTCCAGATGACCACATGGATGTGAAAAACAAACTGGAGAATGGGAACACCCATGTTCAGAGAGGACAAGACTTGCAGGAGCCTGAAAAGAAATGCTCTAAATTAGTTCAAAACAGAGAGTTACACAGCATCTGAGCCTCCCATAGAGACAGGGCCGTCATGAAAGCCTTGGCACCACATTTATAAAGTTTGCTTCACAACTGTTTCCTTTGAGGAAGCTTTTTTTTATCCTTACATCAGCTATCAGGTATAAGCAATTGGTTGTAAAATTGTTATTTTACAGATGAAGAAACAGACAAAGATGAAAGTCAACATTTTCTGGTGTGGAAAGAGGACTTGGGAACTGGAGACTTTGGGTGTCTTAAGCTGGGATGTCTGAGCAGCAGCAGCAGGGGTGGTGGTTGTTTGTTTGTCTAAGGCTCTGCCTACCCAGAACCACCCACAGAAGCCAGTGGAAGCTGCTTGGATTTGGAAACTCCCAAACCAGACAGCCCAAAAATTATTGAGTGCCTCTGAAAAGCTGGCCTGAGTGCTTTGGTCCCCATCACACGCAGGAGCTGGTGGTGGAGCCACAAAGCACAACTCGGGGCCCCTGTTCCATAGCTGGGCCAGGGTACTTCCAAAAACACACAAGTCAGTTCTTGGATGCCTTCTGAGCAGCTCCAAGAGTGAGCAGCAACATTAAGCTCGATTTCAAGCTGGACCCTTTCCCTCCTCTTCCATTTTTCTTTTTTGAAAAGAGGAATTCCTCCATTTACTTTTAATCCTATTTCTCTCTCTCAAAGCTGCCAAAAAATCAAGCCCAAGTTCACATTAGACAGCAGTTTTATTTCCTTGGGGTGAACCCTGAGAAGCACACAGTGCCCTGAGCCTGCTGCTGTCTCTGGAATGCCAGCAGGATGTGGGGGTGCTGGGCTGTGTCCTTGCCCTGAGCCATGGCCAGGGGTCCCTGGATGTCCAGCAGGATCCACATCCACCAGAGCTCGCCCCGAGCAGCAGTCCCAGAGCCAGCACAAAGAGCTGAGCTTTTATTTACAACCTGCTGACAACAGAGTGGAAATTGATAGAAGCTGCAGGCAGCAAGTGACTCCCTGTCTGTCAGCACCAAATGGCAGCCCCTGCCATTACTCCCTGCACAGGAGCTCTTTAACCCTTTGTGGCTCAGGGATCACAGGGGTGTGACAGGTCTCCATCATGTTTCAGGTTATGCCATCCCCATCGAATGCTCTTCCACTGCCTTTGGCTGAGTTTCTTCCAATTCCAAGCAGTGAGAAGGGCCCAGGACCTCCAGAGTTACACATTTGCTGTACCTGGACAGATACTGCTCCTTCAGGCTCCTGCAGTGCCAGGTGTCAACACAGAGCCTGATTGAACAATTTGTCCTCTTTTTATTTCTCAATCTCTCTGAAGCTGAATTCACAGCAAGCCCTTATCAAGGTCTTAAGATTTGCAGGAAGCTCAGAACCTTTTCAGAACCCAGAAAAGCTCTTTGTGAGTCCAAATTCACCCCTGTGATGCACCACTTTGGAGCCAGCATAACATCTCAAACCAAGTTCCATACTCCAGCCTCCCAACCTAAACCCAAAGTGACTTTAAACACAAGATAGGACCCAAAAATGTTAAACTGGAATCATTAAAAAAACCCAGTTTTCTGTAAGCTTTTGCCTTCCACAGCTACTGGCTGTGAGATGAGCAGGTACAGCCACAATGTCACCATCATCCCAGTGAGCAGACAGAGAATGATAAAGGGAAATGAGACAAACTCCAGATTCTTCAGCTGGCATCCACCTCTGCTCACTGAAAGGGCAAACACAAAAGGGCACCACGAGTGCCTTAAACCTTTTTGTGGAGGAATCTGTGGCAATTTCTGTCTCAAACAGAAGCAAATCCAACAGCTTTGATCCAGTTCACCCAGACATCTAATGGCATAAACAAAATCACATGGTCCCCAATAAAAACACCAAAAGTGCTCTATGATTACACTGGGTCCAACACTATGTGAGAAATGCAAAAAGTCCCTTGTAAAAACACCTCCTCCTGTTTCACCAGAATTTTCCAGATCACAGAAGAGTTGGTCAGATCTGAGCAAAGATGTGAGATCTTCCATGAGTCTGGCTTGTCATTCTCAAGATGCCCATCACAGCAGACAGACAAACTCTTGATTTCTGGATCTTGAGTTAGATCTGTGGCAACCCATGACATGAACAGAGGGCACACAATCCCAGACTGAGAGCAGACATCAACCCAGCTGAACCAGGAGAGATTAAAGCTCTGTGTACCACTGGAAAAAGAACCCAATACAACCAAACAGTTAAAAATATTTATGGAGCAAACATAAACTTTCCATCAGGCAGCTGGTTCTTGCTTGGGGAAAATATATACGTTGCTAATAGGAATTATATCCTGTTTCCTTTCTACTGCTTAAAACATACAAACAAATTATATTTCAGTCTAATGACATATTATTCATGGATTTTTTACTTCACTGGAATTTATAGTTCAATTCCAAACCTGTAATTTTAAATGTTGGCTGTTTTTCTAAGTAATTCACCAGAAGGAGGTCCCAGGTCCCCTTCCTTCTCCTGCTGGCAAGGAAAAAAATCTTGCCAACCTCTACATAAATTGGTGTATATCACAAGCCACACCACTTAAATGCCCAGACAGGGCTTTTCACATCAGAGCTAAAGTGAAAAAAAAATGCATACACATACACATTATTACATAGAGCCTTTCTTCTCTGAGGGTCACCCAGCTGGTATTAAACTGGTGGCAGCAGAGCTCTGACACCCAGAGAAATAAATGCAGCATTTAGGAACAAGGCAAAGTATCACTGAAAATGCAGTGTTTAAAGAGAAGGAAAAGTGCTACCAATCTCTACCTGCACAAACCCATGGCTGAGTTGGGCTGGGCTGAAAGAGCATCTTTAAGGACAGTCAGGGGAGAGCTCACCAAGGCAGGTGTCCTGAGCAGGGATCTGCTCCCCAGCAGCCCAGCTCCCCTGGTCACCCCTGTGTCACAGGCAGGGATGGAGCAGAGCACTGACACGTGGGACTGAGGGCTCCCTGC
This sequence comes from Rhabdornis inornatus, assembly GCA_013397075.1. Lineage (NCBI taxonomy): Eukaryota > Metazoa > Chordata > Aves > Passeriformes > Rhabdornithidae > Rhabdornis > Rhabdornis inornatus. The sequence continues at coordinate 163,641 of VWZS01007632.1, read as the reverse complement.
CAACTCCCAGGGATTCTGGCTGGCTCCATCCAACCATGCAAGAGGGTCTACAGGAGCAGGCTGGCACCTCTCTTCTGGAACACATGTTCCAGTCACCTGTAGGTCACATACCAGAAGGCTAAATGTTAAATTTTGGCTGGGTAAGTCCCCCACACCACAGACTGCTCTGGAGGAGACTTGTACCCAAAGTATAAGGATTAACATGTCCCCACAGGGAGCACAAACTGAGTCATGCCCAGCACAGGGCAGAGAACTTCCCCTGTTGGGGTTGAAGGAGAGGTGGCTGCCTGCTGGATCTCAGGAATCTGGAGTTTTTGAACTTTCTGTGCTTCCAGGCACAGGCCCCCTGGAAAACACTGCTCTGGACCTGAAACCTTGGAGAAGGCTTGGAAATATGAATAATGAGTTAGAAATCACAAATGTGTACTGCGTTAGATGTGTGCATTTTCACTGGGTGATGGGTTTTAAATTTGAGGGTTTTATAGTATAGTGGTGGATATAGGACAAGGGGGAGAATTTTGAGTGGTGTCTTTTTCTTTGTTCATCTTCTTCCTTCTTTGTCACGGAACTCAGGCACTAACCTTTGGTTGGTCAGTCAAATGTCACTCTAAGGGTCGTGGGAATCTATTATTGGGTCAAAAGGATAAATAATGTAGGTGTTAAACTTCTATTGGTTTGTTTAGCTTTAAAATGCCTTGAAGCAGGCTCAGCTGGGGCCATTTTTCCTACTTCTAGCAAGGAGCTAGAGGTGCTGTTATACTTTCTGTAACTTCTGATAAGATACAATAAACATCCAAGCCCAAACACGAGAACCATCTCAATCACCTTTCTAATAATCCTGGCTCACAGAGAAAACAAACGAGAGTGATAACAAACCACTAATAAGTGGTGCAAAGCCCAGCATACACCCCCACAGCTGCCAGGCACAGCTGTCCTGCAGGAAAGGCACAGAGCAGGTCACAAACCACATCAGCTACACACACAGGGACCTTCCAGTTGAAATAAGCGACAGTGGAGAAGAGTGGCATTTTGGGAGCCAAGAATGACCCTGGGAGCTCACACCCCTAAGAATGGTCCCTGCAGAGCTCACAGTGCTTCCTGAGCCCAGCACTGTTTCACAGACCAGTTTCTGTCCCTGAGCAGGTCATGGGAGCAGGCACACAAAGATGGGATTTATCTCAGATGTTTCTTTGTCAGAAGCTACAGTCAAGTCCAGGGGAGTATTTTACTCTCACCCCCTTGAAGTCACAGGGGCTGCTTTCTTGCTCTGCATTATGTCAGATTATTTTATAGCAAAAAAGGGTGGAAATAAATACCATCAAACTAGCCTTGCCTTTCCTCCCCCATGTTCCACTCAAGAAAATCCCTCAATCCCCACAAAACAATCTGAAACTTATGCCAAACCTAACAGAGCTCATACAGACATTGTTATCTTTTGAAATGACACCTTCAATTTAATTATCTCCAAGATTAAATCATCTCCAAACTACTAAGTAAAATAACTCAGTCGTGCCAAAACACTGCATCACCCCATGATTTCTCCTTTTTTTTCTGACCCCCTTTAAGCCCCCTCTCTCTCTAGATTCACAGAATGGCAGAAGCACATGGATGTGCACTCGTGCCTGGCCCCTGCAAAGGCCATCCTGCCTGCACTGCTCGCCAAGTTTCCCATCTGCTTTAATCCCAACCTCAGCTCTGCTGGGGTAAATTCAGAGCAGTTCCAGGGCCTTCAGGGACAGGAAGGAATCAAATTTAACCTGCTGGACCATGTGTTGTGCAAGTAAAAGAGTATCTGAAAGTGCATGAGGAAAATCACCCACCTCCAAGGTATTTTAAGCATCCTCAGTGTTGCTTTGCCGACAGTTCCCACTGAGCCATCCCACTCCCTCATTGTACATTTGCCTGTACAGCTCTGTAGGCTGGGGCTTGTTGTGCTTAATTGGGCACAGGATTCTTAACCCATTCCCCCAGTGGTCTGGGAAGTCAAGTCAGCAGCACATGGCACTGACCAGCCTGCATCACCACAGCAACGGCACATTCCTGGTGCTTGGTGAACTGCAGACACTGGCTCCACAGCCAAAATAGAAATATTTCCTTCCCTTTCCCACAGGAATGGACACCTGCCTCAGCAGGGACAGGGCTGAGTGAGCAGCACCACCACCCCACTGCAAAAGATAAAGATGATTGCTTGGTCTCACTGCACATCTTCAAGTCAGGGGAAGTATTTGCCAAGAAGGAATGATTATTCCAGCCAAGCCTGTTAGAACTGCAGTGTCCTTTACCATATGAAGGCATGTGGAGCAACATAATGAAGTCTGAAAGAGCAAAGAAATAATTGCAACCTTCTGGCTGCAGGGCCCAGGAAGGAGCACACACGGCCTGGGAGTGGCTCCCTTGGCCATTATAAGCCACTAAACCAGAGTGTGTCTCTAAAGATGATTTTAGAGCAGCTGATGGACCAAGGACTGGATGAGGACCACAAGCCAGTTTTACCTGGACCCCAGGAAATCCAATTTTCTGATAGGTCAAATGTTTGGGGCACCACATCCTCCAAGAGGCTGTGCTGGGGGCAGAGCAGGGGGGTTTCACCAGACTCTCAGCAGTGCTACACAAACTGGCCTTGGTCTAGGGGAAAAAGGATAGGGCAGAGTTTTACATGATCAAGGCAGCTTCTATTACTCAAATATTTGTCATTTCTGTTCCAGGGAGAGAAAATGCAAACTGGGTTGAGGCACAGAGCTGAGAGGCACCAACATCTTCTACAGAGCATTGTCTGTTAACCACAGGAAAGTCACTGGAGGTTTCCTTCAGTGTCCCAACCTGCACAGCACCTAAGTGTGCTGTTAATTCCTCCTCTGTGTACAGGCACACACCATTCCTCCTACAGAGCTCTTAAATTCATGGTGGTAGGACAAAGTGCCATCTAGGCCCTCAACAGCAACTACCTGCCTCAGGTACCAACAAGGTAAATGCCAGTAGGAAGTGCCAGGAAGAACAAGTTTTTGAAAAGGGCTGGCATCATTGAAAGCATAAAGGACCATACATCAGACAGTTAACAGAAAAACTTATTCTTCCTTAAGGTTCTTCTCAAGCACCACAATTTTCTAGCTGTGCTCTGAGAGGTTTATCTGCCCTGACACAACCAGAAGAGATCTCAAGAGCAGTGAAAAGTTCTGAGCCACACAGAAATTTCAGCTGTGTTCATGTCCTGTGACACTGAGATCTGGAGACCATTCCTATGCAAACACACAATTTCACAACTGCCTTAATTTTGTGATCTTTTAATTAAAGCAGACAGTGCAGACAGGAAGAGCTTTCAGTTTGAGACTCTGTTCTGTGTTTATAGCACAATACAGACCTACAGCTGTTATTCACAACATAAATAACTCCACCTTCCCCACTCCTTCTCATCCTCTGGTATTCTTATGCCTTGGCAGGAGAATGAATCACTTGACTGGTGTTTGTGCTGTTTGTTATTTCATATTCTGTCCTATCTCCCCTTGCTGAATGGGGCTGAGCCATGTGGAAAGGAAAAAGAGATTCCTATTTCTACAACAGTTTGCCTTTTAAAAAGTTTGAACTTTTGGTTCTCTGGAGACCTGGAAACAAGATCCTGGCACAGGAGCCCTGTGTGTAAATGGCATGACACCATATTGGATTTAGCTGAACTCCAGGCCTGTGAATGACACTGACTGCAAGTGAGAGGCAGCTGATGCAGGGCAGAGAGGGAGGAAAGGAGAAAAACATGATGTCAAGCTGAGAACTCACCCGTCTGAGTTATCAGGCTGCTCCGAGTCAGCAATTTATTTTATTAACATTATTCCCTCTGGTCTTATGTCTTGGTTACCCCAGCAACCCTTCCCAAACTCCCTGTACTGTCCCTGTGCTTAAAAACAGCAGAAAAGAAAGAAAAAAGACTGACAGAGCAAGAACTTGTGGCTGCAGTTAAGAGGGCCATTATTACCTTCCAGTCCTCCAGCCTCAGGACTGAGGCATCAGGAGGCAGACACACACACAGACAGAATGGGGTCCACAGCAGGGAAACTGGGACAGTGCAAGACAAATTGTCTCCTGTGAGATCCTTTGATGAAAGAAAGAAAACAACAAAACAAGCTAACAAACAAAACAAAAACAAATAAGCAACCAAAGAAGAAGAATCTATTTTATCATGCCAAAATTTTTTATCTTTAAAAACCTTTCCACAAGTTGACAACAACTGTTGGTCTGACCTAAAATTCAAAGGTTCTGGTCATGATGATCCTGCCTCTGTGCAGAAGACAATTTGAAATCCTGTGCTGTCCCCTTGGAGCAGCCTCTTGCTCCAGTGTCCAACTCCACCACAGAGTGAACATCTGGCACAGGCCAAAGCTGACAGTGGGATATTGCAGTGGGGAGGGGATGCAGGACTGGAATTCCATCGTTCTGGGTGGGATTTTAATTCATGACAAAGACAAGCAAAAGGAACAGACTCCTGCAGAAGCTATCAGGCAAGTGGCCACTGCCAATTCCTCCCCAGATGATCATTCCACAAGCAAATTACCACCAAACTCCCCAACTTTCAGCAGGTCTTGAGTCCATGCTTCCCTCATCACCTGTGAATGTCATCTGCTTCTCAAACCCCATTAACATCACCAAACAGGGGGAAAGACAGTGAGGTGGTTTTCATTTTTTTCACGTATGGTTGGCCCAGTGCTTTGATATAGTCAGATAAACAGTAGCTCTCAATTTTCACAAAAAAGGAGATAAACAGCTACCCCTTAACTGGTTCCTTTTCAAGGTAGAATCCCACTGAAACTGTCAGGGTCTTGCACAAGCAGTCATGGATAGGCTTTTAAGCTGGACTACCGTTGCCCTTTCCAACTTTGTAAACAAATCAAGGATATAAGAGTTATAGCCTGCCATGCCAGCACCCAGAGTTCCTCATGGTCCTTCAACTCTCCTTGGACTAAGAACAAATTGCTTTCCTTCCTACTGGTTTTCCAGCTCTTTCTACCCATCAGTTGTGCAAAGACCTGTGAGCAGAGCACAACACACTGAAGGTTTTCAGAAAAGTTCAGGATACATTGTGTGGTGTCCAGTTCCAAAATGGCATAAATTATATCCTGGAACACATTATGTCCTGCTATGTTAGACAAGAGGAAATGTGGTATACAATGAAATAAAAGACATCCTGGAACCCATTACATACTCAAAAGACAAAAGAAAGGACATTATAGGATCGATGTGGCTAATAAATGATGTGTTGGCATCTCTTTTCTACCAAGATGTGGATTAACAACAGATGTATTACACTAATGTCTATTTGTACACTAATCTAAAACAACTGCATTGCTGTTGCAGACAGGAATTTGATAAATGCAGCCCCTATTCCAGCTCCATGAGTGCTGCTGAGCTTTAGGAAAGGTGGGGAGAGAGGTGAGCCACTCCCAGAGTTTTGCTTTTCAGAGTTCAGGCACTTGCTCTCACCTCCATTTCTTGCTGGGTTGTTCCCTGATGATTTCTTGCCTGCACAGCTGGGATCCCATGGATACAGGGAAGAAAATGGGCTGCCTTGCACATCCCAGAAGGCTCAGCTCAGTTGCAGGACACTTGGGAAGTAGGGGCTAACTCAGCATGTTGAAGCAGTCTGTGCTTGGGAACTCCAGAGGCTAAAGAGTTAAATCCTGGAGCCTGGCAATTTCCAAAGTATCACTTTCCTTCTCACAAGCCAACAGCCCTCCTGCATTTACATCAAGCCCTCCAGGGAAGGCAGCTGCAGAAAGCAGGCACAGGAGATCCCTTCCCCAGGTAGCTGAGGAATAGGAGAGGAGGTCCTGCTGGATTCAGCCTCTGGTTCCTTCCCACAGGAGCAGCTGCAGAGGAGTTAGAGGCAGGGCCTCCACAGCCCTGTGCAGTCCTAGTTTGAGAGCTGTGAAAGTTCACTCTCTTCCTTCCACCTGAGGAGACAAGCACAGCAGAGCAGCCCTTGCTATTCTGAAAACCCACAGCAAGGTGGAGACAAGGGGAGACAATCCTTTACCAACCCTCTTGGACCAAGAGTGAATTTCAGTTTAGTACCAGTTGCAGAGAGGCTTCCCCAGGCACTGCTTCTCTCCTATGGCACACACAGAACAAATTTCTGTCCACAACATCCCAGCTCTGGGGTGTCTCTGCCAGGGAGATGAGGAAACAATTGCCTCCTGTTCCTTTTCCCACACCTGTAGCTTCACTAGGGACTGCTGTGATTTTTCCCCATTAACAGTGCAGAATGGGCCTTGCACTTGTAGAGTACAGGCAGAGGAATTTGGAATACCTGGCCCTATGGCCCCAGCAGAAGTTGTGGATGATGGCACTGGTGGGAGCTGCTGGGAGCCACCACTGGGCACAGAAGAGCAGCTGGGGCTGGGAATCAGAGCCCACCTCAGCCCAACACCCCAAAACTGCTCTCTGCCTGTTCCTGACTCCAGCTGTGCCTTAACCACTGGAAAAGAACAAGAACAATGGGTCTTGGGGGGAAACAAAAGAAACAGAAGCCTGGGAGGAAGAGGGAAAGGAATGTGAAGCTGGCTAGATGAGAAAGCCTAGGTGAATATATCTGATCCTTCCTCCCCAGCCAGCAGAGGCTTGCTCTGTGAAAAAGATTTTCTCTGAAATAATTTGCATTTGCTTCCAAACTTAGAGCAGATCTGTCACCAGTCACTCAAAGCTCCACTTCAGGAACTAGCTGAGATTATAGAAAAATGTGATAGAGTCTGTCCTCACAATGTTCACAGCCTGGCCTGCTGGTGTGGCCAAGAGCACTACTTGAAAAATGGATAGACTGAGAGTCCTGCAATGACATGACACAAAATGCCAGGGTGGGCTGCCAGCCATAGGAACATGGAAATCTGTGAGCAAAGATGCTTCTTTTCAGCACATCCACAGATGCCACGCACATTTTTTTCTATGTGTACTTAGAACTTATATAAAGGGAAATTGTTACTTGGTGTTAAACAACACACCTACTCAGAATCAGCATCACAGTAGGTTTCACACTACACTCCATCCACTGCTTCACTTCCAACAGGCATGTTCAGTTCCCAACAGCATTGACCCAACGACAATGTATGAAAAGCTAGTCCCACTGTTAACCAAACTTTCACTTCCTACAAGTTAAAATTCCTATTAAAATTAAAAATTTCTAGTAAAATTAAACAAAACCTCTCCCTGCAGAGTTCCTAGTGGTGATACTTAGTGAGATGTTGTCAAGAACTTTAAAAAGCTCTGCTTCATATTAAGAGCCTATCTATCCACACACACTTGCTAAAGGCCATCTCTGAGTAGAAAGTTGCTGAATAGGTGTGTTCTTCCCAGACATCATATCTCTTCCCTTTCCCATAAAAATCCTACAAAATCTGAAGCAAAAGGGAATCTTATATCCAGGCCGTGGTCTCTGCCTAAGCAGCTCTGGTTCACATTTTCATTTCTTGCATTTCTGCTCCTTTCCCTTCTCTGGATGTATGTCAATGCCCTTAAGGTGCTGAAAAAGCTAAGTTACTCCACATGGAAGTGGGAAAATTCTCCAACTTCCACATAGTTCAATATTCCAGTACAGTCTGAAGTTTTGCTTCCTGCAACACTTCAACACTTTGGAGAAAGTTAATTTTTCCTGGGACGATAGGATTTGCAAACTTCCATATGACATTTCTTTGAAAGATGGCTCAGATTGACCCTGGCAAAGCTACGTGGTGATCATTCACAGGAGAAACACACACAGTGGTCCATTGGAGAATTCCCTTTGTTGGCACAAAGTCAGGACTTTGTCATGGCATGGCCAAGCCTCCTTACAACTGAGGTAATGCAGTGACCAGGGGATCAAAACCAGACACACACACTACACACAAACCCCGAGGCACGATGGCCCATTAGTGACAATTTCTGTGCTAGCTAGGGCTTCTGTTTTGTGGGTATTTGAAGTAAAGGCTCCAGGAACAGCAGAAGTTGGCATTCACAACACACACTCAGCAGCAGGACCAGAATCCTTTATCCAAAGAAACTGTTCCTCCATTGCAGAGCACTTCCTAAACACCATAAAACAGAACAGGGTGCCAAGACAGCTCCTCCATGAAACACCAATTGTTTCTCCATCACTTGCAGCTCCCATGGACCATCAGTCCCTGTCCCCCTGTGCCCAGGGAGGGGACAGGTGCCAGCTGAGCCTGCAGCTTCCTGTCCTTGGACTTGGCCAGGAGATGGACACCTCAGTATTCTGGGAAAGGAAGCCAGTTCCACCTGGGCAAACAAGAGCCTTGGAAATACAGGGTGAAAGGCGAGGTGAGGGAGAGGTAAAGATGGAAGAATAGTGAAGGACAACACATGGAGGAACCTACAGCATCCTGCCCCAGGTTATGCAATTCCTGGCTGTAGCCCTGTCCCTGAGCACCAAACACTTCAGATGAGTTAAGACCCTGGCCTGGGTGCTGCTATGGAGCTGGATCTCTGCTGCTTTCCATCTGTTTGTACTTGAGCTGATCAAGAGTCTCATGAAAGAAAAAGAACCTCTTAAAAGCCATGAATAGGGAAAACTGGGACAACTGCAAGTGGATATCCTAGAAGCAGAAGTGAGGACAAACTTTGGCTGACAGCACTTAGAGCTGTAATAACACTCTCCTCCTATGTTTAATAGCCATTAAAGAAAAAAAAAAAGACATCCATGTACAAAAACAATCACTCAATCAAGAGCTGAGAAGGGGCCCTAAGGCCACCTCAGCTTGTGCAAGACATTGGAAGGGTGCAGTGGGAGTTTTGATTTCTTCAGTGCTCTTAAAACAACAAAGAATTCCAGTGGCAGCATCTACTCTGTGGCCTTGCTTTAACAATCACTTTATTTGTGGGTCTCTGAAGATGTTGTAGCAATTTGTGGTGCCCCCTGCACAGAGCATTAATCCCTCACTGGGCACCTGGCAGGATGCACAATGTTCACCTTCCACACACTGCCCTGCAGACAGCAGCAAAGCACGGCGCAAACAGAGAAACAAGGCAGCAAAAAGGTCATTCCTGGCTGACAGGGGACAAAGAGGCCAGGAGAAACAATGGATACAAATGCATCCAAATGAAAACAGGTCTTGCTGTGATCCTGAAAAGCAGGACAGCAAAAAGGACCTGGGGATCTTTGTACAAAAGGATTTTTGTACAAATACTCGGTCAGGACAAGAAAGCCACAGTTCCAGAACAGATCTGACATCTATATGGCACAGGGAGAGTTGACCTGATTGCTGTTCTACCAAAACACAGGTGCTGAGAGTGAACCAAGGCTTAGGGCTTCTCTCCCTAAGTTCATGGATACCAAAGAAAAGTCTTCCACACCAGTTGCCAGTGTGGACACTTCAAGTTCATGAGACTGCAGAAACATGTGCCCCTTTGGAATTGAGAACATTGCTGCATATGCTGAAAATCGAGTGAAACTGTTCTTCAGTGTATTCCAAAACTGTCCCCATGGCAACAAGAGCAGAACAACTTCTCCAGAATCAATTGCCATCTCTGCTTGCCGAGCAGTAATAGTTGTCTCCAGAGATCTGTAGCATAGACAGCTTCCAGGAAACAAACTGATGTGATTATGGGTTTAAAAAGACCATGAGATGCCCAGGAATGACAAGAGTTAGATCCTTGCTCTCAAGAGGACACACAGATGGCAGACCAGGTGTCTGGGGACAGCAAGGTGCTGCTCAGGTAAGAAGAGGTGTCACATTTGGACCTGGCAGCAAAACCCACAGTAGGCTTCTACACAGAGAAATTCTAGATGGCAGTTTGCTCTAGTGGAGATGACTGAGAAAAAGCTTACTAAGAGAACTTGAGACCAAACACCAGTAAAAACGGAAGAATGTTCTTGCCAAATTCCTTCACTTGAGGACTGTGTAATTAGGCCAGGAAAAGCACAACAGAATACACTATGGAGAATAGCCCTGCCCTGGCTTGCTAACCCAACAGGCCTCCTCCACCTCCAAAGTCTGCATTTTGTTGCAGCTACCTGGAGGTATAGATTACACCAGGTGGTAAACCAGCCATTCCAACCTCGTGGTGAGACTCAGCCCAGGCCAAGTGTGGGGAGCTGTATTTTGACACAAGTCAGAGTAGCCAGGCCCTGTCAGCAGGGGAGCCTTCCCCATGCAGCAGTGCAGTTCTGCCCAAGTCCCTGGTGGTGAGCAGGACACTGATTTGCACATGCTGCCCACTGATCTGCACGAGCTCTTCCCCAGCCACCTGAGAGGAATGAGGGATTTGTCTCTACAAACAAGCTGTGGGTCTGCTGGTAGATAAAACCACCACTGAGAGAGAAAAGAAACAATGGGAAGGATTCCACTGGTTGATGAATGGAAAAAGATATTGGCCTTTACAAACAAACTGTAGGTTTGCTGATAAATGAAATTGGATATTGAAAGATGAAAGAAGCAATGGGGAAAAACCATGAATTCTATAAGAATTAAAAATTTAAAGGGAGGGTTATACATTAGAGGGGAATCTTAGGTATCAGGTGTTCTGAGAAGTCTGTACCTCTCAAGTACCTCAGCAATGGGGAAAGAGAGAGGGAAATGCAGCCGGGAAATTGGGATAAAAAGGAGGCTGTGTCCTCCAAAAATCTGAAAGACCGCAGGGGAATGCCCCATGGCCTCTCCCTTTATTTGAATAAAGTTACAGACTCCTCTGTCTCCTTTTTGGACATAGACCTCTGGTGTTTGTAGATTAATTTTCCTGAAACACCCCTCCTCTGAGCCTGCAAGTGCCCATCAGCTGTGCCCACCATTCCCTGTGGGAAATGTTACTGCAGCAGTGACTCCAGACAGAAATCCAGCTCACACAACCACAGAGATGAGCCTGGTGTAAATGGGGTCCAACTTCCCCTGAAATATAAGGCCCACGCAGCCTCACTGGGATGTTGCCGAGACTCCAAATTCTGAGTATTTGGAAAATCAGGCATCCGGGCGCTACAGCAGAGTTCTCTTTCCCCTACCACCCCATAAAACAAAGCTACCCAAAACAGCAAGCCAAATTTTGGCAAGGTTGCCGTACATCACCCCTTGTGTGACCTTGCCTGAGTCATGACTGGACCCAGGAGTCTTCTTCTCCAGCTCTGGACTCTGAGTAGATGGCTACACTGCTTCCCTTGAGACCCAGCGAGGCAGAAATAGGAAATGAAATGGAGAACAGGGAGGAAATTCCATCTCCCAACACAAAAAAATTAAGAGGCAGTCACAGAATTCTCCTGGTAAGAGGTAAAGAAATACGTATGCAAGAGTGAAGGCTAGAGACACAGAAATATCTTGTTAAATTTTTACAGTTTAACCACTGAACAAGCTACTTTCTCTCCATAATTTATACCTGAATTGTGTGTCTAGACATGACATCATTTTAAGGTATGCCTTGTGTTCTGTGGTAAGTTTACAATAACCAGAACTTATAATTGCTGTGGTTCAGGTCAGCAAAGGCGGAAAAAATATTCCAAGCCCCTTCTAAGCAGCTGTTCTTGGTAATCGCTTTAGTCTGTTGTTTTCTGTCAAGGAGACAAGGCCTAGCAAATGCTAAAAGCCAACACTGAACCCACTCCCCTTCCTACAAGTGATGAATACCACAGATAATCTTCCATCTTCAGTCAGCTTTATTTGGTATGGTTCATATTAAAAGAGTGAGGGACAGCCAGATAAGCAAGGGCAATAAAAACATCTACTGTGCCTATGGAGATTGATGGCTACAGGCACCCAGATCCTGCTGTATGCCCATTATCCAAATATCCTGTGGGGCTCAGGTGGGATCATAACAAATCCCAGCGTATTCTCACTATTGAGGCAGAAATCCCAAGGCTATGAAATCTGGAACCCCAGTGTAGTTAATGCACACCAGCCACTCTTACTGGAGGAATGAACCCTGCCATGATAAGGGCTGCTGGCCAAGTGACTTTAATCACAGGAGGAGTTGCAATCACTGCCCTGGAGAACATGGCCTGAAGCATCCTATTGCATCAATGAAGTGGAATTCAGTCACTGGAGTGAGGGAGAGGGCTGTGCAATTTGAACACTAAATGGTGTTTGGGGGGTTTGGGGTTGGTCTGTTTGCACAGGCAGGCTGGACACCCCAGGAGCAGGAGCTGGGAGCAGAGCACTCAGGAAGATGCTTCAGGGCACATCAAAAGTGTCTTTATGGCAACAAACCCAGAGAAGCCCCCATGCTTCAAAAGCAGATCCAAAGCAGCTCCAAGATCCCAAAGAGAAACCTGGATCTACAGGTGTATCTCAAAAGACACAGGTATGTCACACACAGGGAAATTGTTTTCTAGAATAGCCCTGTTAGAAGGGACCTACAACAATCACCTAGTCCAAGTCCCAGCTGCTTTTTTTGACAGGAACATTAATGTTGCTGAGAAGGAAACACACATGAAGGTTACCCCCACTGTGCTCTTCCTGTTATCTCAATGGGCAGACAAACAGCAGCCAAAATAAGGTCAAAGACAACAGGCAGGAACCCTAAGTAGTAGTTACTGACAGTGAAGTAAGCAAACTCCTAAGTCCAAAGGTAACATCATAACGATTGCTGACATCTAGAAGGCATGAAAGACTCTCCAAAATCCAGCTTTCTGCAACAGCCTGGAAAGACTCAAAAGACAGAGGAAATAACAACCACTGTCCCTTTTTGTCCATGTCCCACAAGTGATCCAACCCAGACCACACAAGTGCTCACAGTTACTAGAATGTAAGTGGGTAGAATCAACATATTGATGTGTTTTGAAATAAAATCACCTTCCATTTCTATACAGGTTCCACAGAGTTTTGTTATATAAACATCAGAAAAATCTTGATGATTACTCCTTAGCTCTTCCAACACTCTCTCAGAAATTGAGAACCATTTCAGCTAACAGCAAATGGGAGAGAGCCCATACTACTGCACCAGCAGAGGCTGGTTATTGAACCCAAACTGAAGTTAGCTTCTATTCAGCTGGTTAATGCAGACCCAGAGCTAGCTCAACCCTGCCTGCTCCAATCCACATGGATGGGACATCAAGCTGCACAGGGATCTGTGCCAGAACAAGGGATTTAACACACATTTCAAATCAGCTGCACACCTGGACCAGCAAACCTGGCACGCTGTTGTAGTGCAGAGTTTGTGCAGAGCTGCAGGATGATTCCCAGGGAGCTGCTCAGTGTGACACTGTTCAGGGCCATGGGGAGAGCTGGGGAGCAAAGCAAAACCATGACAGATGCTGGCAAGGACTGCCCTGAGATGGCTGGTGCCCAGGAGCAGTGCTGAAAAGGAGAAGAAATGCCCACTGCTTTTCAGTGCCAAAGCAAAAAGCAGCCCTGAGAACACCATTTCTCAATGGATCCCCTGGGAGGAAGCACATTCCTGCTCAAATGGTGCAGCTGACCCACTACATCCTCTGTCCCAACCTGGGTGTACATTAGGGCCTACAGCTGGCTCCTAATGAAAGTGTGAATCATCAGGGCTGTTCTGGCTTCAGTTCTTCTTAAAGATGTTGAACATCAGCCCAGGTTTGGTCAAAAGGTTACACAGGTTTTCAAATCGTTCCAGCTTGCAGTGACCAAGGGTTGATTTAGGGTTTGCTGTCACAGCATATTCACATTCACATTTACAGTTCTACAAGCTGCCATAAAAAGCCAGGTGAAGATCAGAGTTTCTGCTGATTTGAGATACAAATAAGGTATAAAATGATGTGCATAGGAAAAAGGATACCCATTTACTCTGGGATCATTGCAATTTCAAGGAGAAAGGACTCAAATAATTAGCTTTTGATATACTTCAGGAAAACCATCGTCTCTTACTCCTGACCACTTCAAATGTATTTGAGGCATCAAATATACTTTTGCTGTCTCTTCTGCATCAATCAGCAAAAAAAGACCAAAGCTTAACAGCTGAACCTGTAGCAGAACACAGATTCCAGAGTGATCATTAATATTCCAGTGTGTACAACATTCACATTTGTGCAGGTATAGGAGACCAGTGCTGAGTGTCAAAGGACAGCCACTGCAGAAAAAAAAAGTGCCCACTAGGCATTAATGGAGCCATGTAAATGCTCATTCACGTTGCCCATGAAGGGTATGAGGGATCTGGTTACACTGGTCTTTACATTACAGCTTTATGGTTGGTATCCCACCTACCACTGCTGGTAGATTTTCTACTTCCCTAAAACAAGGGCAGGGCAAGAATGACCCCTTTGTACAGACACATCACACTGCAGATGAAGGAGTTCATTGCAAGGAGAATGGACTGTTTTCCTGGGTAGCTAATAAAGAGCTGCCTTGCTGTGAGTGCTAATATTAAGACAAAAGCAAGAATTTTCAAGTTTAGGTTAAACATAAACCAATACCCATCCTCTGCATCCCACCCAGACAGACCAGATGCGATAGAAATAACTGCTTATTTATGTTCCCGCAAGGACCAGAGAGTGCACAGCACAAGGACAGTCTTTAAGGCATCTCTGGCAGATCACACTGTGAGATGTGTTTAGCAGATCACACAACTGGAGAATGCTTGAAAAGACACTGTTTGCTTAATCACTTGAGGCTAAGTTAGAAAAGATCAAACAAGCCAAGTTTAAGAGTAGCTTGTTCCCCTCCTTGAATGGGCTGTAACTTTTTACAGTGCAGAGCCCTGCAGCAACACAGCAGAGCCATCCCTACAGAAGTACTCTGAGCCATATGGCTTTAACAAGTCTCCACACCAGTAAAGAGAAAACCAGAACCTTTGCAATTTAGCATAGGCCTCTGCCATTGAGGCTAAAACACTGGCTAACAGCAACAGGTTTGTATCTCCATCCAAACTGGCTGCTGAAGAACTAATTAACCAAGATAGTTCCCAGTTTCTGTCGGTATCTCAGGGGTACTGCAGCACTTTCTACAGCTCATGCTGCAGGAAACTTGCTTTCCATGAGAGCAAGACCTGACACCTTCAACAGAAAGCTCTAGTGCTTGATCTGGGGAGTCACATTTGACAGTCACTGGCAGCAGGACATAGTGTAATTAAAGTCCATCTGCCGTGGGTCTCCCTCAAGGATTTTAGAATGAAGGACCACCTAGCAATGAGCACAGGCCCTGCACTTCCCACTGTGGATACACGCCAAAACTTCTTTAGCATTACTGCTACAAAAGTCATTATGTACACACAAGTGAAACATCAAACTGAATCCTGACTTCTCATTTAGGCTTGAGTGCATTTCATTTACAGAAAAAGAGGAAAAAAAAATGCTAGAGTTTTTTCATCTCTTACCTCCACCACCAGGTGAAGGCTAGGACATCTTCTCACCCCAGATTTCTTTAATGCTTCTGACTTTATTAGAATTGCTGCCCAAATTAATTTCAGCCACTGCCTGGGGCAATCCTGGACCCCTCTCTGTTACTTTAATGCCCTTCTCTTGGATCTGCCTGCAGTGGAGGCATCAGCCATACCTGGCACTGCGTGGCTAAAGGAGCAGCAATAAAAGTCCGAGCATTATTAGCCTTTGAGTCCTCGTTTGATGGGATTAGCAACCAGAAAACCACAAATGCTACAAGAATTCTCCTGTCAAGAACGAACACATGTGAGATGTGGCTGCATCTGTAGCATGACCCCACTGTTGCCTCTCATTTATGCTGCACCCATTGCTGTGCATCTTGAAACATCTGTGCCTTCCCAGTGACTGATTACCCAGAGACACGCAACACAGCTCGGTATCTGCGCGAGGCCGGGGACTGAACCCTGACTTTATTACAGAAGAGAGCTGGAGGAGCTGCTTGCCAGAGATCCAAACTCTAGCCAACAAGTCCCTCCAGGCTCACTTGGAAAGGTCTTGTAACCTCACTGCTGTATGCCTGCTGGGCTCAAAATGAAATGCAAACTTGCATGTTACTTATGGATTTGGATGCACTATCCAAGGAGAGACAAATCAGGAGCCGAGCAAGAAGCATATGTTATGAGTCCAGAATAAAGTTTATCAGTCCTTAATGAACTTCATGATAGGGGATTTTCACAGAGCCATTCCTCAATGTCTTTCTTGCTTTGGTGGTTGAGGGACCTAGTACCACTTGGTTAAAGGGTGATGTTTCACTCTCTTACTCATTTTGATAAAGTCTTTTATTAAATATTGTTTGAAAACTGATAGCACATAAAAGCAAAGTTTATTTCTCCAGTAAGTTTTTCCCAGCCTTCATTTACTTAGGAATGATAAAGTTGCTAAAGAACCATCCAACAAGATTTCTTGACACTGCAGTGACAATCAGGATATCTTGCAGTGCTACACTCGTAGGAAACATTTAATCAGTTCCTAGACTTTCTGTTACCATGTGTATGTTATCACTAGAATGAGTCTATACCTATTTCTTGTCCAGTTTCTGAAAACCATGAGTTAGCCTAAATGACCATCAGTCATGTATATTTAGAGCAGCTTGTTTTTGCTGATGCTATTTTCAGCTGTGTATAATACTCACCTTCTGACTCCTCCGAAGTTAAGCAGTCTAATAATTTAACTGTACAATATATTCATACACCATCTACCACGAAGGGCACATTCCTTTCTGAGCCAAACACTTTCCTTCACAGATGCAACACATCCCTTTACAGTATTTAAGGTCCTGGGGCTCAGATGTGCAGCACAATTAGGACTGGCTTTCACATGAGTTTAGCAGTTAAAAAGGCTGAAATTCCAATAAATGCTGAAACGTGACCTCTCTGAGAACCACCAACACAAACACATGCAGGTACCACAGTCCATGAAAGTTTTACTTGTGTGTCAGGCAGTGCCATGGATTATTTAGTAGTAAATGTTACACCTAGTCAGAGTATCTGTAGCATCAAACTCCAACATGCCATTTCTTCTCCTGACTTTAGAGCAACACTTCATTCTGACATCTTCCACAAACTCCATTTCCACCCCTGGGATCCCACTACCTTCAGAATCTCTTATTTAAATCTATGCATTTAATTATTCCTGCCTCTGTCTGTCCTTGATCGAATCTCACTTCCTGGATTCTTGCCCAACCCTACAATTCAAGATTTAACAGCATTTTAATCCTAGTCTACCACATATTCCCAGTACTGCTCAGCCTCTGACACACAGATCCAATTAGGAGGGCTCTCTATTCCTTACACTAACTTGAAAATGGAATAAAAGCCATGCTGGGCTGAGCACAGTCCCTGGTACAACTCCATTTGCCACCTCTGCCCAAACAGGCACAGTGAACCCTCACTAATGACAGCACAGAGTTTCTTTTGAGTGAACTGTGTGTTTTGCAGTTGCACATTTCTGTAGCTTCCCAAATGGAGCTGTGCTAACTTTGCTGCCTTTATCCTTCTAACAGGCTCACATAGAGGAGACAGCATTGAAATGCATGGAACATGCTTTTGCCTAGCACTTCATGTTAAATTGAAATTAAACTCCACCAGAAATTATTATTTGGAGGAACACTTTTGGTTCCCCATTTAATAACAAGGAATAGAGCAAGAATAAAGTCTAGAATTCAGCAACATGGGAATTCAATGCTTACCTCTTGCTTTCACCTGGAAGTCTACAAAACATGAAACCAACCTCAAACTTCTCTGGAAAATCCACCTCTGTTCCTACTCCTGGGCTTGCAATCTCAATTCTACCTGGATCCCAATTCCTTGCAATCCCATTTCCACATGGCAAAGGATCCCAGGGTAGTTGTAATGGTGATTTAGGTACCTAGTAAATCTCTTCTTCCTGAAGAAATCTTGTAAGGATGAGGCTTACCCTGCTCACATCCTGCCCTTGCATAAACACTCCTTGTGTTGATGTTTTTGAGCAGCCCACAATTGGAATTAGCTACCACAGAAAACACAAGTGTTACTGTACCAATTGCATTAACTTGTTTAATGAAAAACTTATGTTAAAAAGAGGGAAAAGGCAAGAGTCCCTAAGGTATAAATATGAATGTGTCCATCTGCTTCACCCCCAAATCTTGGCTCCAGTTCAGCTGCTACCAGCTGCACCATCCCATGTAGTCTGCAGCCTCCTTCAACCTCTCCCTTCCATCTCACACCCCCTCAGACACATCTTGCCTCTCAAACATGCGAAAACCTTGCACTGTCAATAGCTTGACTTAAATTTATTAAAAAACTCTTCTCAAGACTACCTTAGCCTGTCCATCTGCTCTCTGTGGAAAGCTGGTGATGAAGTCTCCCATCTTCAGGATCTTCCTTTATTCTCATGTCTTTAAATCTCAGGAATATAAGATATTTCTCCATCACTCACACAAAGTGACAGCTCACTATTAGATCAGTTCTGCACAGGTCTCTTGGAACCTGTGTGGTATAAAGTATGTTTTTGTCTCTCCCCCAATATTTGACAAGACAGAAATAAGATATGGCAGCAGGATTCTGGGCAGAGTCACACCTAGGGGTCAAAGTCCTGAAAAGCTGGAGCTTTGTCCCTCAGCTTTCCCTTATCCTCACCAACATTCACATCTGCACAAGTCTCCACTGCTTCTAGAGTCAGATATCAAAGATAACTAAAAGTAAATCAATTACTGCACTAAAAAGAAATGACACTCTGCAAACCAGGCCACTCAAGTATTCTCCAGCAAGAAATTCAGTAAGTTCTTCCTCAAGGAACTATCCCATTCAACACTGTTTGACAGCAACATTAAATCCACACATTTCATAACTAAGCCCTTGAAAAGCAATGGGGAGGGAGCTGTAATTTTGTAAGTGCTCAAAAATTAAACACAAACCAGCTGGTTAAGTGAGTAATAGCCTTGCAAAGTGAGTGAAAGAAAGAGAGTCCTCATTGCTACCCCTTCCCACTGTGGGCATTTCATAGCAAAGGCCTAAGCATCATTTCCTATTCCTGATTTTAAAAAATAGTTAGTGCAGCAGCAAGGAAACTTGGAAACAGTATCAGCAGGTGGGTTTAATTATTTTTCCATTATTATCTGTAATTCACTTGAAAGGCATCAAACTGATCAGTGGACAGCAATTAGAAACTATTCCTCTCATTTAGCTCTTCCCTATGCAAATGGGAGTGTACACTCCAAAAAGTACTAACTTCTGGTATAAACACAGCTCCACCCTTTCCCCACCACCTCCAAGAGAATGTCTGTGGAAAAGAGAGATAGGGTGGAGTTTTTTGGGAGAATGTTTTTCCTGACTTTGGTACTAACTACATTTGCAGGATTCACAGCACAACACGTCACATGTCCCTTTTTCCAGAGGACACTACACTGTCAGCAACTCCCAAAGGCTCTAACAATGAGAGACTCACATAGGGGAAAAAATACAACTCCCTTCTAACAGCCTCAAGCAAATAAGATTTCATCATTGTGAGGATGAATGGGAAACAAGTGATAATTTGGGGCAAAACAGGAGCTCTGAAGGAACAGCTACATGAGAAAGCAGCATGTCAAAAGCTCAGGATTAAAGGAGGCAGTAAGGATCATGAAAGGTTGGATGGGCTCTTCAGAACCCACACCTCCTAAGATCTATTCTAAAATAATTCAGGAGCTTCCTTGGGTGCAAAACTTTCAATATCTAACTAATCAACCACGAGAGATGTCTCTGAGCTTATAGAAGTCTAAAACAAGTACAGAATGGTTTGGGTAGGAAGGGACCCTAAAGTTCATCTCATTCCACCCCTGCCATGGGCAGGGACACCCTCCACCAGCCCAGGCTGCTCCAAGCCCTGTCCAGCCCTACCCAAGGAAGATTATGCTCACTTCTGATTAGAAATAAAGCAAATTCATAGGAAAGTCATTCACTATAAACAGGTGGGTCCTTCACTTGTGAATTAAGACATTCACAGTAGAAAGCATCCAATGTGTTTGGGAAAGCCAACAGCTTATGAAAATACAAAAGATTCTCTACATACCACAGTAATTTGATGGGTGCTAAAAAATTTAGGACAGTGTAATGGTACAGAATACAACTTTCCCACTCATGTTAAGATAACATCTGCAGATATTTAGCACTTCAGATATTTTGACATAGGTGCTCCATAAAAATTCTCCCTATTCAGATTAGAAATGTCCAAAAAAATGAAACTACTCAGATGCTGGAATGCAGTGTCAAAATATTTGGAAAATCTACAGGGATTTTTTTTGTCTTTTTACTATGTATTGAAAAGGAAGATGAACATTTAGAAAATGTTCAAGTAGTCACAAAGTGCTGATGCCAGAAAGTGCTCTCAACAGGCTGTGGATACTTCCAGCAGTGACCACACAGTCCAGAAACTCCTCAGAAAATGGGATCAATTTGATCAGGGGTGACACACATCATGTCTGGCCTGAAGGCAGAGGGTGCTGAGTGGTCAGCATGGTGATGGGAGCAGACAGCAAGTGGGTGACACATCATAGGTTTGGGCAACTTCTGGTGGATCTTATATTGAAGAGGCCACCAGAAGCACAAGCAGGAGATGGAACACTGGAGGTGAATGCTATGGAGGAAAATACTGGGGTAGGTACTGTCCAACACCTGTGACCTGCACCACAAACATCACTACTCAGGGAGCCACTGCCACATGTCAGCAATTCCATCACAGGTGAGTCACATGTTTTGATATTTTTTCATAAAATATTTTTGAAGGTAGATTTACAGAGACAGTTACCACATTTTACCACCTACTTACTAACTGGAAAACTATTAGAAAATTCACATTGCACTTAACAGTCTATAACAGGTATTCGCATGATTCACTTACTGTATCTAACAAACAAGCTTTGGAATGAGAAGATATTTTCAAAAAAAAATTTGCTGTGTGCAATCAAATGTTGTACTTAGTTTCAAAGGTCTCAAATCAGAGCTAAGCCACATCTCCCTAAAGGAATTACTGAACCAGTGTAGGAACATCAGTGGGCAGGACGGTCAGGACTGATGGAGAGGAGAGATCTCTAAAGGCAGGTGTTGGAACTTGTGGTTTATTGCAAAGGGCGTGGGTGAAAGGGCCCTGCTTGGAGCTGCCAGGCACAGCTCAGAGCAGGGCTGTGAGAGCAGGAGAGCAAGAGTGAGAAGAGTGAAGAGAGAGGTAAGAGAGCGAGGGGTAAAAGAGGGAGGTTCCCATCACAATACAATAAATCTTCTTCTGTGTTGAATATTCTAATTTTCAGTAACTAATGTAATACAAGATACAAATTCTATAGCATTTATATACAGCCTATAAAAATCATTACATTACCATACTGTGTTACACTTTAAACCCTAAAAACTACTCTTTGGACCCCTCTGCCAAGCCAGCAGGGTCTTCTCTGACCCTTGGACCTGTCTGCAAGCAGAGGGAATTGTTCAGTCACGAGGGGATTATTTTCAGCTGGCCATGCTATTGTTTTCTAGCTGTTCAGTAACTAAGGTTTGGTATCTCAAACATGGTTTTCATTTCAATCTCGCTTATAGTTTCCATTTTCTCAAAATCTTTTGCCAGGCAATCATATTTATAAGGTTTTCCTGTTTCGTCTTCCCCAACAAACCAGTCTCTAGCAGAGAACTACATCCCTGTTAAATCCAAACTTGAAGGGAAGGAACCTCAGTTTCCATGTTTGCAGCACAGAACTGCCCAGCCTGTCAGAGGGCACTGAAAAAACCACCTTGGAGAGAATTTTACTGTTCACATGGAAGCTTTTGTTTTGTGACAGGAGCTGGACTCAGCTGCAGTGGGCAAACATCACTGAACCAGGATTCAGCAGGAACAGGAACAGGCACTGCAATGGCTCTGACTCCCATTGTTTTCTCTTACATTTTCTCAGTTTCTAAGGGAAGGTGAAAGTGGCAGCAAAAAGCTCTGCTGAGGAAGGAGCTGAGGAACTTGAGAAGAGGAGAACACACAAGCTCAACTCGTGGAGAGAACTGCTGTGATACTACAGGAAATGTTACTTCATAATCTCTGTGTTGCATTTTCACATCATGGACAGTTCTTGTTTTAGTGGTTCATGGGGAAGAAGGACAAGGCTTGGAGAAGTGAGGTCCCATTAACATCACTTTGAATTCCCTTCCCTTTGGAGCACTTCAATGGGCTTTCAGGTCTCTTGTTTTGATGTCCTTTCTCACAGTCTCATCAAATTTTGTCTCATAATTGCATTTGCTCATTTAAGATTTTCCTGGCAGTGCTGTTCTGCATCTCTCCTCCTGGGACCAAGAAATTTTGTAAACCAGCAGTAAAAATGAAAAGGGTTTTTGCACTCTATCATAGCAAGAGGAAGGTCCTAATTTTCTTATGCTGCTTTGAAAACTGTAAACACATGGGAATCTGAGAGGTTTGAAAAATACCAGGATGACAAGAAAGATGCAAACAATAGTTATTAGAAGTAGATCATAATATTCCAAGAACTGAAATGAGGAGGGGGAGACTTAAAAAAAAAAAGTAAGTTCTCCAACTACGCCATTTGAACAAGGCTGCTCAAATTTCCTATCTTACTTGCATTCTTAGGAAAGTTTGAAAAAAAAAAGTAATCTTGGAGTCACAATAGCATCACTTCAGAGGTGCTGAGGTTACTCTGGGAGCTGTTTCTTGCCCAAACAGCTAAGCTGTCTACCATCAATCTGCTTCTGGGGTAAATAGGATACTGGCTACTGTCCCAAACTCAAGCAGTACAAACAAACAAGGAAGAAAGCTATGCTATATTTGTAAAGCAAAATAAGACCTCGCCTGGCTGGAGAGCTCCAGGGCAGTGCTGAGCCCCTGAACTTGTTGGGGACACTTTTCCTCTCCCAAGAGGTTGCACTTGCCTTTGAACTTTGAGCCATACAGAAAAAAAGGCTGAGTTGAAATGTCAGCATCATCTTGGATTCAAATCAATCAGCTTGATGCATGATTGCAGCAGCTAAACCACTTCACCCCTGCACTGCCCTCATCCATATGTTCTTTATATCAGCAGTCAGCAGACTGGGTGGCTCAGTGCATTCATTTCCTGTCCTAGGCTTGGGCTCCACTTTAAACAAAACAAAAACCCCCTGAAACTGGAAAATAAAAGTAAGTATCTAGTGACAGTTATATTCACCAGACTGGTTTGCATCAAGTCTATTTCTCCATCCAAGGAAGTTGCAAGAAACCCTTTGGGAAGGCCTGGTACAACTGGTGATTTTTGACTATCAACTCAATGAGCAGGTCACAGTTCTACAAAACCAGTAAAGGAACTGGAGATCTTTCAAATACTGATACCTGGACTGAGTAGAAAGCAGAGAAAGGAAGGGGAGAAAGCCCCAGGCAACGTCAGCTTGAAAAAGGAAACAGGATGGAATCAGGTTAATTTACCTCAGTAAATTAATGGCCCACTGAGAGCAAAATCTCCATCCACCTCTAGAGCTGGGCTTCCTCCAGACAATGCTGCTCTTTATCAGCTTCAATGCAGGACTTAGAGGCCTGCATAATTAAAATTAAATATAAATTATAAATTAAATATAAAAACGTGCAGCTTTGAGCATTAATGTAGGTGCCTGTCAGCTGGTGACAATTAAGTGGTTACTGTCTCAAGCTGAACTTACCAGCTGGGGATGGAGACACTTCAATGACTGAATTGCATGGAACAGCTTGCTCCAGCAGAGGGGAGTTTTCCCATGGAAGGTGTGTTACAGCAAGCCAGTCTCATGAGTCTGTCATACCTTGGGGCTAGACACCCACACTGAACTGCTGCTTTTGCAAAAGAAAAGCTGACCTGCCATTTGGGAGATTACAAGTTATTATATCAGAAATAGCTGCAGCCTCTGAATGGCTTCAAATTCTTTGACTTCTTTCCTTGGTTCACCATCTCCCTGTCCTGTCTTCCCTCATAAAATGCTAAAAGAAATAAATTTGAAAAGGGCAAGAAGGTTTGATATAAGGACAGCTAGAAAAATAATCTATCCTCCAGATATGCTAAGTGCTTCCCCCAAAGACATTGTTCCAGAACAGCACAAAAAAGGAGCAAATATTAACTCTGCTCACTGGGGGCTAAAGAAGGAATCAATAGATCTTATAGACAGATTTATATCATCAGGATGCAAAGACCACCATCAGCCATGCCCCTACACACACAACTCCCAGAACTCTATGTGCCTAATCAATCCATTATCTGCAGGCTTAATCCATCCTGCTGATGGAAACACAACCTTACTGTTCCAAGACCCATTGGGAAAGGAAGTTTCCCTTTAGTCTCTAGAACCAGGAGATATTGCAGTGGAAGCTCAGAGCCACTGCAGCTGCCATTCCTTCGGCAACAGTGGCTGTCAGAGAATGGGAGGATTTGTAACACAGCAATAAAGCAAATTAAAAATAGTGCAGGTCCAGGCTGCCTCCAGTCACACCTACCTCCCATCAACTTCTAAAGCACCAGCTGCACATACAACTGAAATGAAATATTGAGGAGCAATCTAACTACCAATGTAAGATGAAAGCATTTTGAGGTTCTGCCCTGCTAATTCACTGTGGCTTCAGCACTGCACTGTTTTTGTTTTGCTTCAGTTTAGCCTTCTGTTTCCTTTTGTCTGCTCTTTCCAGGAAGAACTCACACAGATAAGCTTCCCACCCTCTCAGAGGAACCAAACTTGCAGTAGGGGAGAGCACAGAGAGGCAAGAGTACAAAAGGCCTTATACTGGGTTGTCAAAAACCTTTTTAACTTAACTCTTTTTAGCCTTTTTAACTTTCATTTCCAAGTGATACTAACATTAAGAATTAACATAAGGAATAAGTAAATATTTCCACTTTAAAATTGGCAGCTTGAAGGGCATGCAGACTGCTAGCACCAGTATTTACACTAAAAACTAAGTGGCACAACCCTACTGCACTAGAACTACAAACTAGGGGTCTTTTGTATTTTCCTCTTTCATTCAAGAATGTGGGACTGTCAGTAGCACCAGATGTTTTAAGGAGAGGAAAAAAGAGGTAAAAAGAATCTCACACATGAAAGTAAGGGCTTACTACTGGCTTTCTTCTCACACTCCACAGACCATATCCAAGCCCAAAAGAACAGTTCCACCTTGAAAAGTAACTGTATAAAATTGTCACCTCGTTCCACAGACCTGCTCCTGCGAGATCGCTGCCGGCTTCCTCAAACAAGCTTATGTTGGCTTTTTATTTCCACTGAACTCTGCTGAGACAGATCTGGCACTGCAGGAGGGAGCTGGAATCTCTCCTTTGCACCAGCAGCCCCACTAAGCTGCAATAACTCACACCTGTCCAAACCTCCAGGCACGAACAGGCTGCACACGGGGGCTCCTCAGGTCACCAGGCACATCCTCACCCAGCCACGCTGCGAGTGACAGCTCTGCCACCACCACGCTCCCCTTTCCTTGCAGGGACAGGTGAAAACTCAAGCTGCACACAGCAGCTTCTCTCAGGCTCATTTCTTTTAGCATTATGTTAAAATGTAAAGCTCTCTCCTGCAGACTGCAACTTTGGGTAGTTTTGCCACTTTGTAAGGCTTTTCTGGAGTCTCTGGGAAGCTATTGTTTCCCCAGCAGCCTGGAGCCAGCTGCTGTCTGCAGCCATCACTCTCTGGGACTGTAACAAGACAACTTCCTAGTCAGAGATTTGCCTGAATTGTGTGACTGGTATTAAGACATCACAGCACAAAGAAAACGAGTACAAACAGCAGACTCAGAGATGCTGGCCACCCCCAATGACCCTCCAGCAGCCAGAGACAGGCTGTGTTGACCTGATGCAAATGAACAGAAAACTCCAGGCTTAGCTTCTCCCATTCATAAGCTGTGAATGCTCAAGTCAGGTTCAGCAGATGCCTTAATGCCTAAACCTGAAACTTGGTGGAGAAGCAGGACTTGTTTCAAACCCCCAGAAGTGACAGTTAAAGTAGAAAATGTTAGAAAGGAAAATGTAAAACATGCCTTATTGTGATTAAAAAAGGAAAATATTTTTTCCTCCTGCTCTGGAAAGAGCCCTGTGTTTTCACATGCACTGTGCAACATGAATGTTGCACCAATAAGTCAAGGAGCAGGTAGAAAGGGGAACCAAAGGTATTGATTCAAAGCTCTCTGGGACCACACATTATTTATATCCAGATCTTACAGGCATAAAATGTTCAGAAGCAGCCATCCAGGAACCAGCTTTTATTGGACACAGCGACTGATGGTGATAACAGGGACAGGGAAAAGATAACACATGAAAAGGAGAAAGCACATTTTCTGAACACAACAGGGATGCCAAGCATGAGCACATCTCTAAACAAGCTATCCCTGATTCCCTTTTCTTTGTTTCTTTGCCCCTCCCTGTTCAGGCCTGTTTGCAGGCATTCAGAATGATCTGTTTTCTGAGACCACCTTTCAGAGCTTGTGTGTGATATTCAGATAACAATAGGGATGGAACAGGTGATTTGTTCCTGTGTTTAAGAGGTGTAGGGCATATTAAGGAACAAACCCCAGCTCATGGGGCAGCCAGTCAATCCTTGCTGTTCCATAAGGACAGAGGCATTGCTGGAGAACTCACCCTCCTCACAGTTGCTCCCTGTGAAGCCAGGACAGCACCTCCACTCCAGCGTGGTCACAGTTCTGTAGGACATTTTGTACGTGGGCCTGATGAGAGTCCTGTAACTAACACAAACAAGGAGTCAGCACAATACAGCAACCTGCTTCAGGACAGTCCTGCTACTAATTAGTGTCATTAGTAATAATAATATTTAATAATAATTAGTGTTGCTACTAATCCATAGCACATCTTCCCACCTGGATATATCCCAGAGCACCCAGCCAACCCCAGCTACAGAAAAAGGAGACACACGAAATATCAGCAAGGATTTATTAGAGCATGGATCTGATTCAACAGCTTTTATTTTCCTCCTTAAGCCCTCATGCTCTACTGGCTCTGCCCCACACCTCTCCTCCTGCAGGTACCACCAGCAGCTTTGTGGAGATCTCATCATTACAAAATCCTGCATGTACAGAGATGATGACTTGTTTCCCACACTCTCCCTTCATGTGGACTCGTGTGACATTGAACAGAGGCTGGCAATAGCCTTTCCTCACTCAGCAGTAATACTTTCCCACATCCCAGGTGCCTTCCCTTTCCCCAGCACTCAGACCTGGGATGTACCAACACATCAACATGACAGCTACATCAGCGACCTTCATGGAGCCTTTTTCCCAACTATCTGACCTGTGCCTCAGTTCTCCCCCCATCTGAAATAGGGTCACATCTTCTGGACCACAGCCAAGGCTCTGCAGGACAGGTTTGTGAGCTCTGTGAGCAGCACAGCATCCCGAGGGCCCCAATTACAGCACAAGCACTGCCATGCCCCTCTGGGAACTGGAGGGTGACCTGCAGACACAGCAGGGCTGTGCAAGGCACAGTGATTCTGAAGTCAACACAAAACAGACAGTTGCATAAGTGACAACTTTTCCTTTAAAACAGCAGCTCGTCAAAGCTGGCAACTCGGAGTTTTCCCAGTATACAGCCAAACAAGTCACTGCTGCTATTCATGAAGCTAAAAGCAAACATAGAAGTTGTACTCTACAAGCTCCCCTTGAAATTCCTACCCTTATTTAACAGCCAAAAGAATTTGGCATACACAGGGAGAGTCTGAAGCTGTGGGATTACAGTGTTGCAGGCTGCAGCTTAAGCTTGTCTCTCCAAGCCAGGCAGACACAAGCCCTGAGCACCCTGTCCCTGGGGAAAGGAAGAGGCTCCTCCTGCTGAGAGCCTGCAGGAGACAGAGCACTGCCCCGGGCTCAGCTGGGCACGGGGAAAATGGAGATGGAGGCTGCATGAATCTCATCCAAGACCACTCCAAGGGGAGGCAGGTGTACACCCAGGACAGCACTGCAGTGACTGGTAGCTGCTCCAAAGAGCAGGAACAAAAGCTTGCCAGGAGAGGTTACCCACGGTGTCTTGGAAAGAAGGGCAGAGCTCAGTCGTGGTTAGCAGAGTTTTTGGGAAGCTAATTTCTCAGGAAGCTGTTTGCTGATGATTTGTGCCAGCTGCCAAACACAGAAACTAAGTTCTCCTATAGCTACTGGAGAAGTGGGGCTGCATAAGCTTCCTCCTGAGCACGGGGCTGCCTGCCCTGGCAACAGCCTCACCCAGAGACAGGAGAGCAGCAAGGTCTCCTGAGAACGTGATGTCCTCACCCTTGGAGCTGCCAAAAAGCACCAGCACACTGCTAATACCCACAGCTGTGATCTTGTCTGGTATGGGCTGGACAGAGCCAGCTCATCCCACCTATTCCTCTGCTCTTCTGCATCCAGTGGTGTTCAGGAGTCCAGAGTCGTGTGTGAGTTTGAGGACTTGGAACACGCTGATGTAGGTGGACCTTCAGTGCTTTTCACAAAGAGACCTAAGGCACAAAGAGTTTAAGTGTCTTGCTGAGAGTCTCTCAGAATAGCTCTGGCAGAGCCCAGGAACTGAACTCGGGTCTCCCAGCTCCCAGTCCTGGCATTGGACTCCAGACACATTTCCACACGTAAGCCCCAAACCGTCAGTCAGAAGTTCATGACTTTGTCACTAACACCACAGCTGGATTTGACCTTCAGATGAAAGTCTCCAGCCTTGTTACCAGTGTCCAGAGCCAGCGTGTCTCCAACCACACCGTGATTTTAAAACCATGTTTCTGCCAACACCAAGATGTTAAAACTCTTTCAAACTTCATTATGAAGTGTGGAGAGTGGCTTGAGCCAGACTGGAATCTTGGCAGCAGTTCTGTGTCAGGGAAGTAGCTCTAGTTTAATCCTCAAATGAGGGAGGACTTCTGAGGGCATGACAAGCATGGAGCTCAGCTGTCACAGTCTACCACCCACCCTGAATTCCCTGGAGGAGTCCTGACGTGTGCAGCTCTGTTCAGCATCATGCACTCAGGCATCTCAAGTGGGCCCAGCTTGCAAGTCCAATTTGTTCCGAAGTTGCTCCACTCTTCATAGCATCATTTTTCCTCAATTTTGTGACACAGCACCAAGGTCTGCTGTGACCTATGGCATCATATCATGCAGATTTCTGAGTGCTATTCCAGGAGGGGAGCAAAGAAAGCACTTTAGCAAAGCATCACCACCATCTGACACTTGCAGTGTTGCAACTGAAGGAGATAGAAAAAAATATATGGAAAAGGAGAGTGAAGGAAGATACCTGTTAAAGATCAAAAGCCTCTGAATGAAAATGTGTGGAAAACACAAGAGGCAGCAAAAAGGATTGGTAGCACAAAAGGGAAGCCTTTCCCTCAGATGGCACTCAAGCCACAAACACTGGCACGGAAATCTGCCAAGGCAGAGTGGAACAGGTTTGGAGGAGCCACAACCTTGCACTGCTCTGCTCCTCAGGGAGCCAAAGGATGTGCTCAGCACACACAGCTCCCTTCAGCAAGAGAACTCCAGGCACTTCATGGAGAAGCAAACTACCAGGATCTGCCACTCCACTGCAAGAGTCAGGAGTCATTTCCAGGGATTTTGCTGAGGCTTCACAACAATATCCCAGGGAGTGGGGCAACTCCCAGGGAAGAGCCCAGAAAGCTCAACCAGCAGCCACTGCTGCTCCCAGACCAGAGCCAACACATGGCTGTCCTTGGAGCTGCCTGATCCCTGTAGGATGAGCTACACGAGTTTGTCCACATACAATTATCATTTGGGAAATAGCATCTCCTGCTTGTAGCTCTAAGTGACTGCCAAGGAAGTGGTAATTTGGGGAAGGAGCATGAGCTGACAGATGAACTGATTTGGGGGTACAAAGCTATTAGTACTGGAGAGGTCAGGACACGCCAAGGGATGGCAGCCAACAAGTCTCACTCCTCAGCAACAAGGACATGTCCCACTTGCTTCCAAGGAAGTGTTACTGAACACAACAGGCAGACATGACACAAGAAAAGGGAAGTGTCACATTCCTGGATCAAAGCCTCAAAAATCAGGGCAAAAGAGACAGGCGTGCTCTCTGTCATGACCCAAGCAGGACAGCCTGTCACTCACAGGAAATACCTTCACCCTTTCTGGATTTCCCCTGCCCTTTGACACTCACAAACAAAGCTGTTTGTGCACCAAGACCACATGAGAGGGAAGGCGTGAAACTCGTTTCCACATCACAAGAGAAGGTTTTGTTCCTCTGATTCATTCAGTTTGTGCCCAAGGAGACCTCAGTGACCCTCAGAAGCTTCTATTCATTTTTATTCAAGCCCCAGGCTGAAAGTTTCACCATCACTTACTGATGGGTTTCAGGATCACAAGATGGATGAACTTGCATTTTTGACTGGCAAAGAATCCAGAAATCAAGGAATGCAAGCTCTGTTTTGCCTACTTCTCTTATGGCACTGAAGTCAGGTATCAACCCAGTGGGTCCAAGCCCATACATATTGTCTTCCAGGGACCCTCATCTTCATTACAAGTGCATCAAAAGGCATTCAGAACAAAGCCTGTTGTAGTTCCTCTAACTCTTGGTACCAATGCCCTGACTTACAGACATGGCAAAACCCTGCAACTCCCCACAGAAAATCAGTGTTCTGAAATCAGATTTCAAATCCATCAGGTTAAGTAAACATATCTCGAAGCACTTGGAAAGAAGGGAGTTAAGGAGCTCTGAGAAGCTATCAAATATATATTTGGTTCCCAACACCACTCACCCACACAGACCATCATAACCATCCTCTCAAATCCTACCTGATTACACCAGGCAGCTCCTCTGTGTGACACAGACAAGACAACTTCACCTCAAACCCTGCTGATGCAGGGAAAGAAGCACCTTTGCCATTACATTTGCACTCACAGGCATGGCAGAGACCATCACTGGGAATCAGCCCTGTGCTCTTCTTTCCTGCACCCCCAGCTCTTCCAGCTTCCCTACCACAATGACGCTAGTTCCCCAGGGAACAACATAATCAGAGGAGTTTCAAATATGCTCCTGCAGACACCAGATAAAAAAACCACCCAACCTGCAGCTGCAGGAGTGTTACAGCTCATTGTGTCTCCTGCCTTTGCCAACGGGGAGGAAGAAGACTCTGGTTTAGCTCTGAACACGTCTGGTTCAAACAACTTAGCAAAAGACTAAACCCAGGAAACAAACTTATCTACCTGCCATGCCCTGCTGTCCACAGCAATACTTGACAGTGTCTCAGTCCCAAGAAAAAAGGCCAAGGACACAGAGACAGATGTTTCTATGCCACCACAGAGTCATCATCAGCTCCTGCCTTTATTAACAATCAGATGTCAGTGCTATTGCAGAGCAGCACTGCAGCAGGGAGGAAGGCTCAAAGAATGTCTGGGCAAGATCAAAAGGCCTCAATCAGCAGCCTGAGCACAACCCCTGAATCCCCTGATCCTCCACCTGTGCCCAGCCCTTGTTCAAAGCTGAGAATGCCCCTTTGTGCTACAGCTCTAATCCTACACATCCAGAGCCACTGTCTGTCCTGTTTGTAGGAGCACTGTTCATCCTGCATTTATATCCCATGTGTGCTTTGGAGAGCAGATGCCTTTTTCCAAGCACATTTCCCTCCAAGATGTGAAGTTGTAAGGGAATTAAATACATAAAAGAGTTTATGTGTAACAGGACTTCAAATAGCAATCCTAATGCACTGGAATAAGCTCTGGGATTTATTATTCAATTGACTGGAAAGCAAGAAAGAGAGAAGGATTTCCCTGTGGCATTACTAGTTCTGAAACTGAGGGGAAACATCATCTACAGGCCAATCTCCTGGGTGACAGATCCCCAACTTCTCCTACTGACCCTGTAGCAACAGGGTTTTCGAAAGCACAGAAAACCAAATTGGATGAGCTTGCAGAATTCCTTCTTTGTTATTCTACAAACCAGCTTGTAAAATCCCTCCGGGAGCAGTAATGTGTTCAATTTAAATGAAAAGAACAAGAAAAAAAGAAAACCCAGCGTTCAAAAACACCAAACAAGAATGATCCGTGCAAGTTGTGTAGCCTGCTTATATTAAATGCACAGAGCATTTGTGATAAGCTAAACCAGCTACAATACTGAAATAAAAAACCAGGCAGTGACAGGCAGCTGGAAAGGGCATCACAGCCCAGATTTGCTGTGTTGCAAGAGCACTCTTCCTTCCATCTCTCCCACTTCTGAGTGAAGTTTAAAGCCAACATATGAATAACTTAGTGTTTTGAGTTTCAATGACTCTTACCAAAGCAAGAGACCAGGTAAACCCATCCCTGTACAAGCCAGCTGTGGGTTTCCTGGAAAACCTTCAAAGTCTCTGAAGGCAGAAAATGCTGCAAAGACAGGAGGCTCAAAAGCTGAAGTGAGACAGCTCTGTGACCTGTCAGCAAAACATAACAGGATAAAAACTCACACAGCCTTGCTGGGAATGTTCATTTTCAAGGATGAGTCAAGCAGGAAAGGATCTGGAATATCCCTCCACAAAACGCTAGTTCCCCAGGGAACGAGATGGGGAATTTTCCAGAGATGAGCTGGGGATTTTCACAGCAACAACAGTTTGAAGCAGAAAGTGTTTGTCTTCTGAAGGCTGTAACAGCACATGATCTCCCAAGGCCATTCATCCCATCCATTTACCTCCCAAGACACTACTTTACTGACCACAACAATCATACACAAATATTCTAATCAAAAGTAGGCTGATTTTGGCCAACTAGAGAATAGCAAGAAGTTGCCCTATTGTGTCATAAAAGCAGCACTGTCCTCTTCCTTCAGGTGAGGTAGCACTGCTCATCTGAAGGCACAGGATGTCACAAAAGCTCCAGCAAATGAATGTAGGTCTCAAACCTTTGCCTGGCCTTCAAGAGCAGTGAGCCTTGAGGAGTGCAGTGTCTCAAGCAGGGCAGGACTGGGCATTACCCTGCAGCTGCTGCAGCAGCAGGATTGCTGAGGAGAAGGGTTACAATTTGGATGCCTGGGCTTACTGGGAGCTGGGGACAGCCATGGAGGCAGTAGAGAACCACGGATTAGGTTGCCATTGAAACCCCAAGGTAGAGACTTTGTCCCTTCCTTCAGACAGACAAATGGCACCTGAGTTTGAGCATCAGCCAGGCTGCTGGAGAGCTGCCCGTGCACCCTGGAGTGTGACACAGCAAAGGCACAGCCTGTGGCACACAGGAGCTGAAGCCTTCCCTGCACAAATGGAGGGAGTTCAAGAACAGATCTGCTGAGGGAAATCCTCCAGCCAAGACTGCTCCAGAGCAATTCAGCACCAAGCTAAATAAAAAGCCTGGGGTGGAGGGCAGGAGCAGAGCAGCTCATCCCAGCCAAGATGACAACACTCCTGCTAAAGCAGCTCTGCTGCAGCTTCCAGGAGCAAGTGAATGGACAGCAAGGACATCTCACAGCCAGAGCTGCAAGGCTGGGATCTCACACATCCTCCTCTGGCAAAGGCTTGACCCTGAGCTGCAATTTGTGCAGTAAGGGAAAGAAGAAACCCAACACAAATGAATGGGAGACAGGAACGGGATTAAATCCTCGTCTGGCCCCACCGATGTCTGCTCGTGAGCGGAGTCTCTGTGGCAGAGAGCCCCTCCCAGCTGTCACCACGAGTCAGAGATGCCTTTTTCCTTGGCTGACGTCCCTTTTGCTAGTGAGCAGCCTGATAACGGGTGCTGGCAGAACAACAGCTCTCCCAGATATGGCTGACTCCCTGTAAACAAGGAGATGAAAAGAGTTTGTTTCAAATCACAGCTGGGAGAAACACTATAAAGCCAAAATGGTGCCAATGGCTTACTGACATTTTGCGTTGCTTACAGTCACACAGAACACTCTGTGCCCTTCAATTAAAGCTCAGGCACCACAAATCTCCCTAGAGAAGAATAGGAGAAGGCCAAAAGACACTTTAAGTTTACTTTTTTTGGCAAAAGAAAAGCAGATATATTTATAATTACCTAAACAACCGCAGGGATATAGAGAGCAAGAACATTTTTAGGCACTACCAGACCTCGAAAAAGCCTGACCTAGCCTGAAGCTAGACTTCCAGAAATCCCAAAACAAAAGAGGCTGGTACAGACAAGGTAAGGAGGAAACAGAAACAAGTAGGGCATCCAAGCTGAGTTTTGTGCTCTGTTCATCTTCTGCAGGGATACACAGAGACCTGTCAAAGGAAGTTACACAGCTTGGTGGCTAATAAACACTTATAAGCCCCTTTGAAGCCAATTTCTTAACAGGAAAGGCACTGCACTGCCTTGTGACTTTGGAAACTGTTTTTCTTATTTTTATCTTTTATACACAAGGAGTTTTCACCTGAAAACACGAGATGGGGTTTACCTGAATCTGGAGAGAGATTGGTGTTTCCTAAAAAGACCATGCTCATTTTGGTGAGAGAGGAGGACAAAGTATTTTTTTTTAAAAAGTAGTTTTAGAACTTCAGCTTGACTCCAAGAAAAAAGAAAGCCACTTCAAGCATCCCTATGGGCTGGCAACAAAATAGTGCTAGGCTGCTGTGTGCTCAGAAAACACCACCTCAGCCACACAGCCTGGCTCAGGGTACCAAACATTGTCCACAGCAGTCACATGTCACAAGAGCCATCGTTTCCAGCAGCTGTTTTTCATTCTCTCATCAAAGTCAGGTGCATTGCTGAAAACAAACAACCACTTACAAAAGATGTCTTGGCTGGGGATAACTTATCCAAGAGCCCATTCAGCTCTCAGGATCTCAGAGGATCCACTTTTGTTGTTATTCTTTCTTGGGGCTCTCCCTTTCAGACAGTGGCAGTAGGGGAAATTATCAAGGACCTGTTTTACCTCTGATAAGTGCATGAGTTCCAGCATTTTGTCAGCAGCTTCCTGAGAGGTCCTTGGGAAAGAGGTGCAGGGTCTTTCTCTACTTTATACAAGAATGTCGTACAGTGTATGGCTAGAGGACAGACATTATTGGCATCTCCCTGGAAGGGTTCCATCCTCTTGTCCTGCATTTCCTCCCAGCTCAAGGGAACAGAGCATTGATGTCCTCCCATCTCTTTGGGAAGGTTTCTTCATAGTGATCATCTTCCAAAAATGCAGCTCCTGTTAGCTGAGCTTTCACCAGCTAAGATCTTGAATATTTAATAACCCCAGCTTCTTTCCATGATACTTTCACACAGAAAGAAAAATTGAGATGTCTGCTGCTGTTCTGCATTGTCTCCAAACAATTGGACTCATCAGGCAAACAAACCAAACTACATTTGAAACTGAAAATGTTCCGTGAACAATGTCACAACAGCACACACTGCTCCTAAAGTCTCTGGGTTAATGTAAGAATCAATGGCATCAATCAACTGCAGGGGCCCACAAAAAGAATTTTTACTAATAACATGATCAAATGTTTGGTTCTTATGAAATTCCAGTCGTGTTAACAATGAAAAATAAGTAAGATTTTTGGCAAGCTTAGGAGACAAGGTAAAAGCTCACAAGTTTCTAATGACAATTATGTGCCTTAAAAGCCTGGGAAATTAAAAAGCTTCAACAGAAGTTTGGCCATGACAATGTAAAATATGAAGTGTTTCAACCACAGCCTTGCATAAAGGCCAAAGAGACACCAAAGCAGATATATTACAAGTGAAAAAACTGAGACTGACCACTGGCCAAGTCGAAACCGGAGAACCAACAACGGGAACAGCCCCATGCAAGATGTGAATTCTAGATGAAGTGTCACAAGAACAGGGAGGTGGGTCTCAGCCTGCAGTCACCTTCTGGCCAGGTTATCAATTACAGGAGGACCTCAACCCTATGGGTGAATTGGTAACAATAACAATAAAATGGCTTAGCTCTGTGAGCTAAGTTATGGCTTGTCTGCTTGGGAAATTGTTTTAGAAGCTAGGTGCAAATTTAGAGCACAATGGCTTTTTGCCCCAATTCCCAGATGGGTGGTAACACTATTCTGCTCTGAGAATGCCTTTCAGAGAAGGCAAAGCACAGCAATGCAAAGACATTTTACTGAAAGGTGGTGGCTGGGGACAGCTATTTCACACCTTTTTTCCCTTCTTACATGTAGGTTCTAAGACCATAAATGACGGAAAGACAAAGCAGGCTCAGGGCAAGTTTCTGACACACAGCTGTTTTTAAGCTTTGTTTCTTGTCTGAGGGGAGGACATTGTGTTTTGATGTGTCTTTAAAGGGTACTGAAATCCAGGAAGTCTAAAGGAATTCCACCCTGAAAGATACAGGGCACATTACCTTTGTCCCTCATTGCCTATTAGGGATTTGATCACAGCTTTCCAGTGTATGTGATCAGTATTACCACTGCAGCCCTGAGTATGGGGACTTGATACCAACAAGTCACACAGAAGCACTGATCCAGGCTGAATTTTCTCCCCTTTTGTAAATGTAACTGATGTTGTCACATAACTTCTACACTGGAAGTTGCTTAATGAAAAAGAACTTTATGTTTCAAGCATCTTGTGCAAGATTATATCACCCAAATAAACAGGCGTTAGGTAGGTGGAGAATGTATATTAGACAGGTGGGTTCATGTAAACTTTCCTGTATAAAAAATGTAATATTTTACCCCTCGGTGTGCTTAATTTGTGGGAACCTCCACCTTGCACAGAATAAACAATGTCCCCTTTCTAAAGTAGACCCTGTCTGTGTTTAGAGAGCTCCTAAAATTGGAAACAATGCTACACTTGCCTTCAGCTGTGATTACCCTGCAGTTATCACCAGTGGTGTTCTCCAGCCATAGCACCCCAAGGCAGGACAATCCCATCGGACCCTCTGACCTCAGCCCTCTCTGCAGCACCCACCAGCCAGCCAAAGGGGAAGGGCAGGAAGATTTGGGCAACGTGAGACATGAAGATTTTTACCTCACTAAGTTGGCACAAGGTCCTGGCCAGCGGCAGCTCTGATAAACTCTCTGGATCACCGTTTCTGACCCGTTCTGCACCTGGCAGGAGACTGTCCTTGTGACAGTGTAGTGACACCAGTGCCTGCAGAGAGAAAAGGACACACATTAGTGAGCCAGCACACACTAGACTGCAGGAAAAACAGACCAAGAATCTGGGGGTGTGGGTTGGTTTCTTCTGCCAGCCATAGCCAGGCTAACTTGCAGTCTTCACTTCTCACCCCACCCTCCCCTTCCAATAGCTGCAGAAAGATTCCCAGCTCCTGCCAATCTGTACCACACATCCAGTAATGCCTCTTGCTTGGTTGTCAGAGGCCAGAGTTTTACAGTGCACAATTTAGTTCTGTGACTTATCAGAAACAATAGGACTTGATTGAAAAAAAATAAGTGTTCCAAATCTCCTGATAGTCAACTCCCGTTGTACTGGTCTTAATTCTATCCTGCCTGTTATAGTATCATTCCCCAGCCTCCCACCATTCTGAATGACAGCAGAGTTGGAAAATTCTGCTTTTTGGTGTGGTGGAGCTCTCTGTCAGCAGGGCTTGAACAAGCTGGGTGCTGAACAAGTCCTGCTGTTGTCCCGCTGAGGTTACTGCCTAAAAATGGGCAAAGGAAAATGCAGGAGTGGGAGGGACGAGTGTCTCACACTGGAGAGAGAAAGAGAGACAGACCCCTCACTGCAAGGTGTATGAGACAAAGAACTGCAGTGTCAGCACAGGGAAGTCAGACCTAGAGACCCTTCAGGAACCTTCTCTGAAAAAAAAAAAAATAAAATAAAATTTAGGTTCCAGTGACATGCCTGAGGGGGTACAAAAAAGGATACTTTCATTCCCCCTTGCAAGCATTGCTCATCTTTGCCAAATACTGGTTCACATTTTTGTGAATATTTTGGTGTGGAATGCTTTGTGATGCTCTTGTACATCAGTGTAGTTAACAGGTTTGAGAGTCACTTTTGTACTCACTGGGGATCAGAACTGGGGTCACTGTGGGACGTGGAGACATCAGCTTGTGCTCCAAAACACACCCAGTGCTTATGTAAGCATTCCCTGCTGAACCAGAGCCAGAGCCCTGGCTCCTCATCTATCTTAAAGCAAGAGTCCTCAATAGACCTGACCCCTTCAAGCACCACAGTGACTGCCAACCTTGCCCATCAAAAATCAAAGTGGAAATGCACCCACACATCCCCTTCTCCTTCCTTAAACCACCTCCTCTACATCACTTTGATTTCCCCAGAACATGCCACTTACAGCATTTGTTGGTTTTTTCCCCTTTTTGCATTCCCCTCCCATCTCCACAGGAATCCCTGCTCTCTGGATAGCTCCCATTTCCATGAATAGGAGGCACACATGCCAGGACCACATGGGGCCAGCGGGCTGCTCGCTGACCCTTGGGCTACAGGCTGGGAACGCTGGGACACCCAGGGAGGGGTGGCTCTGTGCCCAGTGCCACCAGCCCAGCAGCAGTGACAGGGCCCAGCAGTGCAGCTTTCCCTGGGACACTGCTCCTGCTCACCATAAACCCCCTGTGATTCCTCATCAGGGAGCATAGACTGTGGGCACACCTGAGCCCAGATGGGCAGGGAGGCCTTACAGAACCACTGATCTCACATTTGTCAGGGATCTGTGGTGTATAAATAGGGATCAGGGACTCAAGGACCCAAATGTCTCTGCTGACATTTGCAGCATCAAAACAAAGTTAATGAAGCTTCAGATCACATGATGACATCAGATCCTTTAACAGGCTCAACACAACTTCCACACAAAGTTTAGGGAGCAGGACCAGAAGAAACAACAGGAGCTAAAGGCTGAAAATGTGATAATTCAAAGTAAAGTTTTCTTTTACATTCCACTTGCACACGTGGAGCAATCAGCCATTTGGTCTCTCCAAGCCTCAGTCATGGGGTTTGTGCAGACAGGAATAATATCTCCTCATGCCATGGGAACAGCCAGCTGAGCACAGAAGGAAAAGCAGCCAGGATTAAGGGTGAGGATGAGAGGGGTTGGGAAAATCACAGCCCTGCCTTACTTACCCTGAAGATGTTTTTAGCCCAGTGCTTCCAGCCATAGGAAGGACAGCAGTTTTGCATGAGCCTCAGAGCAAAAGCATTTCATGTCAGGTAAAACAACCTGCACATGCACAGAACCTGACAGCATAACGGCAGAATAATATGTCCTGAAATCATGAAAACCAAAACTTCTCCTTAAGATGTGAGGAGTGAAGGAATTGTTCCCAGGGCAGGAGAGGAAGGAAGCAGCAGTACCCACACTAGCAACATCTAACAGAGCATGAAGAGGCATAAATACTGGAAACAAATTCAGAACAGTTACTGAACATTTCAAATCAGAGTATAATTATGAAGGACTTGAGTGCCTCCCCTTACTTTAACATCATTTTTCTGGCTTGTCAATGAAATCCAAATAAATATTTAATTACTCACATTATGCTTTAACTGTTTTGTAGATTGTATGGGTGTCCCTCTGACTTTCTCCCAGAGTCAGCTGAGAAGAAATGCTGTTTACAGGATACATGGATTATCCTACACTGATCATTTCACACTAATATTGATTTTGCTGGGCTTAGGAAACAACTCATCCCACTTTCTTTTTTCAGATGGAAAAAAAAAAATCAACTGCACTCTGAAAAAATCCTTTATACCTGATGCTGAAATTAGACAGCTTCATATTCCTAAAGGGGAATGAGGTGAACGAAGGCAAACACCACCACACACCCCAGAAGAGAAAGGCAGGTGATAGGAGCAGACTCTGGAATTGCCAGAGGGAATCTGGCAGAAAATCTGCTCTTGTTAATGGACAATAGCAGCTCAAAATTGCAACTCCTATGGAGAGAATGGAAACTTCTTCAGACTTCCCTTGCATAGACACAAATGTAATGTCATCCTGCTCCTTCAAGGATTATTTTCAACCAGTTTGGGAGTCTGGCACTTCATGTGTGGCTCTGGAGGTGGCACTGTGCGTGCTGCCTACATCAAAAACTGCAAGAAAGGTTGATTATTCTAAGCTACACACAAGGCTGAATCTGCCAGGGCTTCTATTCAGTGGGTGCCGCTGCAATGCATAGATTTCCTTTCCAAACAAGCCCCAAACTGCTGTTATCTGAGTAGGTCTCACATTTTTAACAGCTTATTCTAAGGACCAAGCAGAGCAGGTACATACATCCCTTGCAATCCAAGGAATCTGGCAATCAGGCTGTAATTTCTGCCTGGGAACAGCCTTTCATGGAAGAGAGAGGTGCTGAACAGAACTTGTTACAACCTGGTGACAGCACCTTGGGCAGCAGTTGAAGATAAAGGCTGCTCCCATTCTACAGCACATTGGGGTGGGGACAAACCCAACACCTTCCCAGGTTCATTCCTCCACATGAGCTGCTCAGGGACCTGTTATAAAAGGAATCAATCACTAAAGGAAGTGAGAAGCTTCCCCGAGGCTCTCCATGCATTCCTTTCTTTGCCTGAATCCATCACCTGGGTTTGCCAGGCTGAGCAGGACTGGCTGCTCATGGCAGGGTAACAGATCCTTTACTCAGATCCAGGGACAACCTTTCACCTTCCTGAGCAGGAGCACAGAGAGAGAGCAATGACAGTGATAAAGTACCACACTTATCCCCTCATCTCTAAAGCAGAAACACCAGTGTAGGCATAAAAAAAATAAAAGGGCAGACCCTAAAGATACTCAGCTAATCAAATGTGAACACAGATTTCTCCAAATTCTCTCTTAACCAACAGAAGAGAGAGTTTGGTTACAAAGGTACCCACAGCCAGGAGTGAAAGGTACATCACACACTTGGCTTCTCATAAATAGCATAATTTTTCTGCAAATACAACTTCTAGGGTCTTTTACTGTGGCACACAGGCAGGTGAGACAAAAACAAGAACACAGCTGGGAAAGGATGCATTAGGACATACAGCTTGGAACTGACTGCAGATAAAATAGCACAGTGATTGTAACAGAAAAGACAGACAAAACCAAGACTGCTCTTTGCAAGCCAAAAGTCAGCAAGAACAGCCTCCAGAATGCAAGCAGGCTTCAGACAACGTGACGAAAAGCCCCATCATGGAATACAGAGATTATAAATGACCCTTTATATTATATACAGATGCTAGGAAGGAAGGTTTAGGGCTTTAACTGGCATGCATCCAGGATGGCAGAGAATATATTGCTGCTTATTCAAAAAGAATATTCCAATCAAGCAAACAAAATGATCCAAACAGCAGCTCCTTTAGGATCTCATGCATGCTCATCACCAACATACTTAGCATGATGTTCTGCAGCATCCCATAGAACTGGTCCTTGCTCAGAGAGAGGAGTTTCACTTGGTCCATTTCTTCCAGCTGTTTCCAAAGAAACACCCCCTCCTCTCACACCCTATTTAATTCTTGGAAGACTTTCCCAGACAGAGGATCTGCAGATCATGGCCTGCAAGCTGCTGATTTAGACAGTTTCCTTCTGGGGCTACAGACCAAGATCTCAGTCTTGATCACAGCTGACAACATGTTTTTCCAGAGGGAATGGGGGTGCTGATGCCAGCAGATATCTATTCATATTCATTTTGTAGGTTCAGGATGTTACTGTGGACCCTTCAGGCTAAATGAAACAACAAAATCAGCAGTTTGTTTCCATTTGGAGATCCTCTGCAAACTCCTACTTGGAGTTTAAACAGCCCTCCCTCAGCGGATGCTGAGGTGCCTGCTCTCTGCTGACTCAGCAAAAGCAGTGATGGATTCAGGCACCTGGACACTGGAGGACACAAGAAATCCTCACCCTCCAGAGCACACGGGGAACAGCCTGAGAGGATCTCACAGGACATCCAGGCTTACACAGAAAGCTGGAGGTGCAGTTTGCTTCTGTAGGCAAGCACCAGAGACAAAGCCATACCTGCACCCCGCTGACTTTCTGAACCTCCTGCAGAAGCTTATTTGGACTCACAATTCACCCCTGGAGATTCTGGATGTTTTTACAGCCTGTCATCCAACAGTGAGAGAGAAAAGGGACTGCAGAGGGTAGGGAAGTGCAAGGTAACACATAACCAAGCTAAAATACTGTAGATTCCAGAAGAGCCATACACTCATATCAAAGCTTAATTCCTGGACAGCATAGTTAGAGCAATCATTTCATGGATGGAAAGACTGACAGGAAACTTCATCTTCCCTCCCCTCTCATCACTGGGATTTGCACAGTACTGTTTCCTAAGCCCACAGGGTGCATAAGGAATCTCTCCATCCATCCATCCATCCATCCATCCTCCCTCTGTGAATGCTTGGACACACTCACACCACAACACACAGAGCCATACCCAAAAAGCAGTAGTTGCTTCTTTCCTAGTCCAAGCTGCTCACTTTTTCCAAGCTTCTCTGTGTCCTGGGGGTCCCTGGAGGATGTTCCAGGTGGTTCACAAGAGAAAAACCACCTGGCTGTTAGCTGGCTCCATTTCACTGGAGAAGGGATCACAAACTGAGCAGTGTCAGAACCACCAGGCTGAACTGATCAGGGTGAATCGGGATTGTGTAGCTCACAAATGAAAGCAGCTGCATTCCTGCCTAATCACCTCTTTCAGAGGGGTGACAGTCCAGCACCACACACAAACCCAGGGCTGCT
Source organism: Rhabdornis inornatus (assembly GCA_013397075.1). NCBI lineage: Eukaryota > Metazoa > Chordata > Aves > Passeriformes > Rhabdornithidae > Rhabdornis > Rhabdornis inornatus. The sequence goes on along the minus strand of VWZS01007632.1, from coordinate 121,420 downwards.
GGGACAGACCTACAGCAGCCATCATCTCCCACTCAGAACCTGTGGGCTGATGCTCCCACTGGACTGAAGGATGTGGCTCCAGCTCCCAAAATCTGTGGCCTCCAAGCACACCATGCTCCCACCAGCTCAGAATGCTTCCAGCAGAAGCAATCCCCCCAGCTGAGCTCTGCACAAAGCCATTTGTGCTGTTGTGGGGCTGAGTAAAATGGGGATCTGGTGTGGGTTTGGTAGAGTTAACTGGACAAACCAGAAAGAAGAGAATTCTTTCTAGGAGTGGGAGAACACGACATGCAGGATAGTTTCATCAGCACCTCTTCCATGTGTTTGGGCACAAACTGACCCTCCCCACTCTCAATAAATATCACAGAAGTCTCAGTAAGGTTGGCATTTCTGATGCTTGTGATTTGCCCTAAAGCTTTGTCCTGTGCAAACAACTGCACTGAATTATCTTTCTGTTTCCATAAGGATAATACATTGTGTGTTATACTTAGCAGAGATCAACATTTAGGGCACAGAAAACAGTAGGAGTGTTTTGATAGCTAGGTAGATTTCCCCAAGTTTCCTCATAACATTTTTCACTGGAGCTATCAATTTCCCTGCAATCTTAGCAAGGAATTTCAATAAAATCAGAAGGTCACTGACTTTCACTGGGAAAAAGCTGCCATTCCGACTCAATGAAAGCAGACTGTGCCCTTTTCTCTGTGTAAATAGTACAGCATCCCATTTGCTCTGCCAGAACAGCAATCCATGCACTGTGTGCTGGAGCACAGCATTAGAAGGGGTTAGTTATTTATATATTCCCTGGAGGCCAGGAGCAGAAGTTGCCCTCTACATGCCAAGAAATCCAGAATCAAAGGCTGCCAGGCTCTCTGGGGTATTTCTTCCTGAACCTTCCAGTTCTATAAAACTATATTATTCCTTTCTTATTCACAAATACACACCTCCCTGAATGTGCTTTGACTCTCATCAGGATCAAGTTTACCAGCTAATCCACTTGGCTGTGACCAGATTACTCTTTACTGCTGTGACCTGGCTAAAGAGGAAGCAATCCTAGCACATGTTACTGGAAAGCTCAGATAAAAGCCAAGCTGGGCTTATGTTTCCCCTTTTCTTGGCTGTGTTCATGCTCTCCCCAGGTAAGCAGGTTTTAGGATCGAGGCTGTCATCCAGCTCGTTGTCCAGCAAAGAGCCAGCTACAAAATTCAGTTGTAACCAGCAGTCTCCACAATATTGGAATGTTGTGTGTTGGTGGATTGATTCAGGATTGCCTGTAGATAGATGGACCATTGCTAAAGAATCCATGAAGGACCACCTGGCAGGGGCAAGAGGCTGGCTGTACACAAGCTTATGATGGCAGGGTTCAGTTCAAAGCAGATTCTGCTCCTCCATTACAACGTTTTAAGAGGCCTGCAAGTCAGAAGCCATGACAAGCCACAGTAATCTTGTTGTCAATATTGATGTTTTACGCATGCCTTACTCCCACTGAGCACTTCATAGTCACTAATAGAGGTTACCCTGACTCCTGCAAAAAAGGGAGAAAAATCTCTGTAACAGCCCATTCGTTTTGGGAAAGGAATAAAACTGGAAGGCTGCTGGTGTTTCTGAAGCCAGACAGCAGCAGCCATTTGAAGCAGCAGAGAGCCAGAGGCACGAACAAGAATGAGACAAGTTCCAGGTCTCCCACTCCACTGTGTTGGTCAGACAAAGATTGGAAGGAACTCCAATCTCTCTGTACACACCACCACTCCACCCCCACAATAAGAGTCTGAACAAAGTGGCCATAAAAATAAGTTCTGGCTAGCAGAATAAGATGGGACAATTTATCTAGGAACCTCCCAATAGCATAACCCTTCCCCAGGGGGGCAATATGTTCTGTGCTTAGTGCACTTCAAATACTCACTTGCCAATAGCAGCCTTAAATTTTCCCACACAAAGTGGATTATCAGAGCCTGCTGGGGGCAGTTTAGTCCTAGAGGAATCCTTACCTTAGGAGGAAAACACAGTTCGGTTTGCTCAACAGCTTCAGCCTCCAGCAAGTTCTGCAGCCACACACGTTTAACTGTGCCTCCCTTGCTCTGTTTTATGCAGGGATGACCCTCCAAAAAGCACTGCCTCGAAGGCTGAGCTTTCTTCAATCCATAGGAAACTGCACAAGAGCTTACCTTATCCTCCTTACTGCAGCCACTGAAGTTACAGGGGGCTAAGGGAAAACCTCTCCCTACAGGAACTATTAAACACCTAGAAGCAGCATAGCTAAATACTACAGAAGATGTGTGGAACTCTTCTTCAGAGACAAGAAGGGGATCCAGCTTCCCAGAGCCACATTCAGTTCCTTCAGCCATGAAAACATTCCTCTTCTCTTCTAATTTCAAACTCATTCACTAGGCACCCACCAGCTGCTGCAGCTACTGCAGGAGTGGCTCTGAAGATGAGAGCACTCACCTGCTACACAGCCTTGATCCACTTGTAGAGCACAGCACTGATATTAATGAAGGATAGAACAGAGGCAGATGAAGACTTAAGCACTGATCAGACAGGCAGTATCAAAAACAAACTGATCACATCCAAAACAAGCCCCTCTGTGCCTGCATACCTGTTTGTGTGTGTGTAAAGCAGAGGGCTGGGAAGACACAGGAATATTCCTCCAGCATAAAATCCCTCTGATTTATACCCAGTACCCATCTCCTCTCAGTTTGCCAGTGACATGTTCCAGCTGAATCAAACCATAAATATGGTTGACCTGAACCATAATTACCTTCACCATGGAAATGAAAGAAGTTAGTCCATGACTGAGTGCTCAGAAATAAAAGGGGGCTTCACCCCTTTGAAGTTCTTTGCTTTTACAGACATTCTTTTACACGCTGAAATGTTTTGCTGCTCCCTCCCATGAGCTTATCACAATCAATGAGAAGACAGTAGTTTCCAGTGTTCACAGAGGGAGGAAAGAGGAAATGTACAAAAATATCCATGGAATCTGTCTTTGTTAAATGAGACTGACTTGATGGAATTTGGCATTTGATATCCATGCAGCATGGAAATCATGCACAATTACAACTGAGTATGTAATTTTTGCAACATTAAAAGCTGCTTGAATTAGAGTCTTTCAGAAGAAGAACCTGAGTCTAAATATTTTTGCACAGCTGGATAATGTGGTTGTAGATAGTATGAAGATGTCAGACCTATCTTCATACTGTGAATACATCCATAGAACTGGTTTGTTCATTCCTAAAAAGCCTGACCTTGAAAAGAGGGGGGGGATCACAGGAAAAAAAAATCCTTAAGACCTTGAGTGAAAGTAACGAGCTGGGATTTGGCATAACAACTATTTGTCTGAAACAGATCCCTGTGGTCAAAGTCTACTTTTGGTACTTGTCTTTCTCCTTCTCTGAGGGTCTGATCTAGAACTGGTTATGCTGAGGACAGTGACCCTGATCCTCATTAATAGCACAGGACTAATTTTGATAGAAGTCAGTATCTGAGTTTACAAAAATTCACTCCAAATTAAACTCTAAATTTGATTTAGCAAGCGATAGAGTGTGAATTTTAAGTAGAAGAACAGGGCACTGACACATACCTGTTTGTCCTCAAAACCTTTGCAGAAAGGGAAACATTAAGAAAAGCAGTATAAGGAGTCACTGAACCTGTCAGAGCATCCTGTGCTTTACTACTGCTCCTCCAACATCCACAAAGGCAGTGCCCATTTGCTGCCTTTAATTCCCCTTGTAACAAAACACTTTGCACAATTCAGTCCTCCAAAACGGACAAATCAGGCTTCTGCTGGTTTCAGCATCTCCTTAAGTCCCACCCTTTGCCCTACAGAGCCTGTATCTGCAGCACCAGCCAATCTGCAGGGATTGGACAGGGCCTGCTCCCAAATTTGTTTCGTTTTTTTTTTTTGCTTATAGAGCTCTGAACAGACAGAGCATCTTTGTGCCTCCCATTCAGCCCTCTGGTGCCAAACTCCCAGCACTTACCAGCAGCAATGAATGCCACATGCATGACAGGAACACAGGCACTTGGCCTAAATTAAGCAGTGTTTTTCATTAATATAATACTGGCACCAAAAACCACAAACTACAGCAAGAACAAAAGGCAATGTCAAAAGGACAATGTTGAGTGTATCAAAAAAAAAAAAAAGTTAGGATGGCACAATCTAGCTTCCTATTATTGCATGATTTTAATCTGCTCACATAACATGCATGTTTTGGGTTTTTCCTGGAGCTGAACAGTTGGGATATTGCTGCCACTGGAGAGAGGTACATCCTTTCTGATAGCTAGAAAGAAAAAAATATGTATTGAAAGAGATCCCATAGACAGCACATTGTTTTCTCTTTAGGGCAATACAGATGTGTTTTCCTTATGTTCTTCAACTGTCAGAGCAGCAAGCCCCAAAAGGTATCAAAAATCAGATTAAAGTATCAGCTTCAGATTCCCAGGTCTTAGGAAGCAAATGGAAATACCTGCACAGACAGCTGTGTCAGGTAAACTGAACCTACAACTCTTCCAGCAACACTTCTTCCACCTGCCCACTTTTCCCATGGCACATTACAATTTTTTCAGTCTAGGTCTTCAATTTGGCCAGCAGTTTGTAAAGCAATTTGTGGGCTCTGGTGTACAAGGGACTACACAGCAGCCATTTCTAAGTGGTGACCTACTGTGTGGCTGCCCATCACTGTTGGGAACAGGATTTCATGAGCCAAAGGCACCTGTCCCAGAGTGAAGCTGCAGCAGGTGTGCAGGCTCAGCTGTCCTGCACATCTCTCCTGGTTCAGGTGATGTCAAAGAGCCAGACATGACACAACCCTACCGAAACCACCAAGAGAACAGCCCTTCCTCAAGTGCAAGAAAACCCTACAGTTTTATAATGTTTCCTACGCTGGAGGAGGTGACTAGAAACAACAGACCAGTCTAGACAAATCCATCTTCTTATTTTGCTTTGAGAGCAACAATTTCTCTTCTTCCTTTTAGATTTCTCAGATTAGCCTCTTGTGTTCAGTCAGGCAGCTGAAGCTCAGGTACCCGTGAGCCAGCATTTGCACCAGGCCTGAGACAAGACACCTGCTGTTGCTCCAGGAAGATTCTTTTGGGGTCAGCTGTGCCCCACAAACATGTCAGCACCTCAAGAGCAAAGCACTTCCCTCCAGTAACTGCTCTGCCAATGTGCCAGGTCACCTGAACACCAGGCTGTGTTGTGTGCAGTAGATAAATGAGGCTATTGCCCTCAGAGAGCCCCAGGATGAGCCAAATAAGATCCACTGCAGTGAAAACAAAGCCTTGGAAAACCTTTCTGCCTGGGTATTCAAAGTGTTAATCAGCCTGAAAAACAAACCCCAAAGCCTGTGTGTTAATTTGCTATTTAAATTGAAAACTTTTTATTCCATGTCTGCCATGTCTGGCACAAGGCTGTCCTGGGCGTTACTACAATAAAAAATAATTTGGAAAATAATCCTATTGTTCCAGTCACACCCATGGGAGTTTCATGTGTAGGGAAGTAGGAACATCAGAACTGAGATCTGTTCTGCAACCAGAGAACAGAGTTTGCCCTTTCCAACAGCCGGTTTTGATCCAAGGGCATATTGAGAGCAAGATCAGAAGCTGAGCTAAGGCAGGAGGATGTATCAATAGTTTTAAAGTTAATAAATTCCAACTTGCATGGGCTAAAACTCTTAAAAACCACTATTAGTGTAGCAAACCAGCAAAAGCCTTTACAAACATCCACAGGTGGTTAGTTTATCACACCTTTCTCTTCCTTGCCTCCCTCTCAAGCCAGTCCTTCCCAGTGCCCATGTCAATGAAGGGAATTGCTCTAAAACACCTCCTGCCTGACCAGCCCTTCCAAAGAGCCTCCTCTGCACTAAGTAGAGGCCTCATTGAAACCTCCCTGCAATAGCATGGCTTGGATGAGGCAGTTCCAGCACAACAATCTGCTGTACCAGCAGCCTCCTTTCCACCTTCCTCCAGACTCCCACTCTTACACTCTCCTGACTGTACCCCTCCAATGGCATAAAAAATAACTCCACAGCATTTCTGTAGCTCTTTGCACACAGTAGTCCCAAACCCCTGCTAGGGAACACCCAGTGTTGCCTCATCAAGTTTCAAACTCACTCTTCAGCAGATGGAGTGTTTTAATCACACAGAACCCACTGCACTTTGATATCTGTCTACAGACTCTAAAGAGTCAGCAAGAAGCTAAGTGCTCTACCTAACTGTTTTCAATGTATAAGGTTTGTTCTGCTTTTAACACAACTTCCTAAGCTTTCACTGGTTCTGGAAGCAGTCACCATACCCCATTTCTAGCCAAGAACAATTATTTGTATTCTCTCTTTAAACCCTGCTGAAACCCAGTTTGTTCATTAGAAATAAAAAGAGCTTAAAAAAAGAAAGTCTTTCTCTTGTGAATGGAAACACTAACACTTTTCTCTATTATTAAAAAATTCTTGAGCAATCTACGAAACTGCTTTAGTGCCTCAGTGCTTTGGAAGCCTCTGTTTGGAAGGGAGGAGATCTATATTTCAGTATCCAGGTGGAAAATGGGTTTGATTTGGCCAAGTAATAACAGCTGAAACAAACCCCTCCATAGCCTGTGCATGCACAGTAGATTCCTTAGGAATGATAACACTGCCTCAAAACATTCCCGAGTACACACGTGGGAAACCGGATGGGGAGAAAGCAGCACTGAGCAAGAGAGGGGACAGCAGGAGGTCTGAAGGAGAGATACAGGCATTTGGTCAGAAAAATTCCTGCCCTGTTCTGTGCAGAATTGTACAGCAACTGTACTAGGTGAGGCTTTGCAGGGTTTCTTTGGTGGTGGTTTAAGGTAAAAGTTGCCTGCCAATGCAAAAGGACAGGGCAACCTAACTGCTCCACCATGGCAAAGTGCAAAGCTCCACAGCATAAAGCATTTTAACCACAAATTGGTGAGAGTGCAAACTGATGCCCACAAGTGAACCAAACTCCTAAAGCAAATGCTTCACAGGCATCCCTCATCATTCTGCTGGGAATGGGAATGTCTGGAGTTACTGGTGAGAGAGTCTCAGCCTCACACTCTCTCAGTGTGCAAAGGAGTGGCTGACACTAAATATATTAAACACACAATACTGACAAAAGCTTGGGGCAAATTCAAGGCAAAACTATTAAAGAGAGATTAACTTTTTTCCCTCTTCTTCCACCAGAGAATGAAGACTGACAAAAATAGCATGCAAGATAAAAGTTTGACTAAGACAAGCAACTATGACCTGAATTTTCTGAATTTTATCAATGGGTGACAGTTATTCTATATTTCTAGCACCTTTTCCACAGTTTGGGAAAAACATCTTACTATTGCTTTACTGGCTGAGGGCAAACCAGCAGACCTGTGAGTGACACACAGCAACAGTCTGTGTTTATTATTGCACTAAGTATGTACACAAACAGCCTTCACACACAACACCTCAAACTTGGTGGTGGCTTTTCCTCCCTCACACAAACATACATGAGAGTTTTCCTGTACAACTTTCACTAGTTTGGAGAAATTTTTCCATGCGTTGTCTCAGCAAAGGATAGTGCCAGATTGAGGCACCCTGGAAGCAAAGCCAACAGCTGCCATTGCTACAGCACTCACCTGAGCCATTTCTAAGGAGGCATAGAGGGATATAGGAACACTGCAGTGCTGAACATCACTGCCTGTCTGTGACAGACTGACATCACAGCAGGAAATAAGTGGTTTGAGTTTCACTTGAAACCACTCTCATTCACAAAACAAAAAGATTGGTAGAACCTTACAGTACAGAGTGACAGGACAGCTCTTGAACTGGTTCCCCTTGCTGGAGGTATGTCCATGGGAACAGCCTGCTCACCTGTCCAGCTGTTACTGGCAATATTTGAGCCACAATCCCATGGGAAGTGTGTGATTCCAGTCAAATTCTTGTATGGGGGTATGGGGTTTGGTGTTGGTCTTTGTGGTAGTGTTTTTTGGCTTGTTGGTTAAAAAAGCTCAACCAAAGAACAACAACAACAACCAAAAAAAAAAAAAAAACCCAAAAAAAAAAACTTCCAAACCATCCTCACACATCATGGAGGTGCCCTGCAAAGCCAACCTTGCTCCCACAGGGATGCTGAGATCCAACCCATCACCCAGACACAGGCAGCACAAGATGACTGCCAGGCTCAACCAGGACACCAGCTGAAATGTCCGACACAAATCAACCCAGTTTCGAACTGCATTCAATTCAAGAGACAAGCTGGGATGATTCCTATAATTTCCACATTCCCACTTTTCTCCTCCTTCTTCCAAGCCACTGTAGAGATACACAGCTTCACCCTAACTTTCCTAAAAGTTATGCAGCAACTTCTCCAAATGGTACCTGCGAGCTGAAAGTTTACCTTCAGCAAAATTCCACAGTCATTTGTAGAAGCTACTTTGAAAACCTTCTAGTTCAGATGCCAAAAACCACTTGGCAAGGCCTGACAGACGTAATTAGAGAGTTTGATTGTTTCAAAGGACATTACCCAAGAAAATTAGTATGTTGCTGCAGTTCTTGAAATAAATTTACAATGGGTTTGGTTGCAGCGGTCTTGCAAGGGTTTTAGCAGACTTTTAATTACAGTATCGGCCCTCAAGTATTTTTCTAGTGCTTGGCAATATGAGATCCTATTATTTCTGCTTGCAATGCACACTCATTCAAAGCTTATCCACAGGCCGACAGCCTAAGAATTCCTACCACTCTGTAATCCAAAATTTTTGTATCATTTGTGATATACATTAGTGACTTCCAGTAACAGCTGCCCCAGAGACAGCATTTTACCGTGTGATAGTTTAAACCCTTTGGCTCGGTGCTGTATCCTGAAATACACTGCAGGGAGGCTACAGCTTTTGCTGCAGGTTATGCTGATTTACAGCAGCATTAAGCCAAGCACTGTAACATCCTACAGAGCCAATTTGCCTTTCTGCTCTCTGCTGTACTTCACATGGGAACAGGGGAAGTTTGCAGCATCACAGCCCAGAGCTGCCTTTGCCCCAAGGCTGGTACTCTGAGGTCACACCCATTGCCACAAGCATTTGTGCCCTGAGCACAGAGCAGGGTCAGTGCTGATTCTACAGGTATGTCCCACATCCAGGTTCCCAAAAATCACCCTGGGGACAGGAAACCCCCTCAGCCTGTGCCACCACCCAGACCCCTGCTACTGGTCAGTCCACTGTGCCCTGCTCAGCACCTCCCTCTCCCACCCCTCAGCATCCCCTTCTAACTGATCCTTCTCTGCAGAGCTCAGGCAAAGACTTACTCCCAAAGACCAATTTCAGTCATTCAGACTCAGAGAGGCACAGTAAACAGGGAGCACAATGACCTCGATTCTGTAAGAGTGGAAGTTTATACAAGAGCCAAGTATTATCATTCATAGATTTATTATAAACTTCGGCATAAATTCATATACAATACTTTGGATTTTGTAGCTTTCCCTCTAAGATATAACCACACCCTCGTGAAATACTCCCCAGAGCCTTCCTTTACATGAAGGGAAGTATTACTATTCCCATTTTATTTAGGGAAAAGAAAAGAGAGAGAACTTGCAAGTCTCAGTTCCCAGACACTGTGCTGCTCTATAGAATATATATTGAGCATTTAAGGAAACAGTCTTTGTCTTGGGAAAGAGGGTGGAAAACAAAGCCTTATGAATCAGCCAGCTAATAATTAAAAGCAACTAAATCCAGATCACTTTAAGCTGCACATGAGAATCTGAACTTCTCAGATGCTGAATTCCTCTGCCGACCAGAAAAGCCAGGGTCACTTGCCCAGCTGGTCACTATTGTTCTGTCCAATAAAGTTCTGGCAGGAATGCATGTTTAACAAAATACAGAGATTAGGCATAGCAAAGAATGCAGCTCCCCCCTCAGTGTTTAGGTTAGCAGGGTTTGCCATGTTGAAATACTGAAGCTTAAGCATATCAGATTTTCTCTGTCCTGTACTGCTGGTGCCAGTGACAGACACAAGCTGACAGCTCAGTTCTCAGGGGTGCTGCCATTTTAGCTCTATGTTTATTAAAAGATGCATAAAAGTTCACCTCAAATCTGCAGTGATCACTAATTAAATCAGTGTTTTCTTGGAGATGTAGAATCACAACTGAGAAAAGCTCTCTACCTCCCCACATGCCAGAAACTTTTGAAGGGCAGTTTAAACCAAGCCAGACACTCCAGGGACCAGATTTTGAGAACCTTGCAAAAAGGTAGCTCATATTTAAGTGTTTTAGGATAGCCTAAATGTCCAAAAGGAAACTTAGCACCCAGTGGCTAAATACAGCATCAGAATGGCAATGATTCCTAACATCTGCCATAGCCTGGTTCTGTCTTGAGCTCTTTAGCTCAATTTATGAGAGACAACATAAGACTAGAGCAAGACACATGTCACAAGAACAAGTCACACAGATGATCTGACAGAAACCCCCAGAGATCTTGCAGGAACATAGCTTTTACTAAGCCTATGCTATGCACAAAGCAGCTCTGATACCTCAAGTGGGCCAAGAATTTCTCAGCTCAAAGAAGAATTATATTAAATGGACAGATATTTGAGACTCCTAAGTAGATTTGCAATGGATATAGTCCTTGGAGAACTGCGTACAAGGAGGTTATAAATAGCCTGGATTTACCTCAAAGTTAGTGGCTTATATTCAGAGATACCAAGGATTCCTAAGTTCCCCCGCAGGGGTACAGTAGCTCATGCTGGGTGAAGCTGTGTTCATAGGTAGGAAGCATCTAAGATCCTGTTACCATGGCAGTCTCTCCTCTCTTTCTCCCTCCACAGAAAGCTGAAATATAATTTTCTGTCAGAGGCACACAGTAAATCTGGAGCAGGTACAGCTGAGATACAGACCTGCTGACAGGCAGATCTAGGTGCTTCTTCTAGGACAGCCTTTTTGACTCATGTAGCACAGCAACAGAAACCTTATTTTAGCTGGTATTGCTTTCACTGCCACTGAAAATGCAAACAACTCAACATTTGAACAAGATACAGTGATGAGACAAGCAGCCAGACAGCCTACATTGAGCAGGGTTGCAGAAACCAGACAGGTTCTGGGGAAGCACAAGACAGAATGAGGCAAGAAGAAAGCCAGGAAGTCAAGCAACCTGAGGCAGGAAAAAGAGAAGTGGCATCAGATGAAAAAGTCTTTTTCTTTAGGGAAAACAGGCAGAATCTCCCTCGGGTTGAAGTGTTAAATTCATGTGGGGAGAGCTGTCACCCACTGCCGTCTCAAACGAGGATTTGAAAAGCTCCCTGTGCTCTGCTGTGTTTACAGCAATAATGAGAGCCCGGAGGAAGGGGTTAGAAACATCTGAGTTTAATAAGGGCTAAGCAGCACACAGCAAAAAAGAAATGTCTGCCCTTCCGTTCAGGGCTACCACACCCCAGCAAGCACCGCCACCCCGGGCCAACAGGAGCCCAGCACAGAGACATTATGTCATCCATCCAGCAGCCCATCTGCCCCCAGCCCTTCCCCAGGAACAGCAGCTCAAACCAAGCTGAGAGCCCCCAGCACCACACTCCTGAACAACTAAGCAAAGTCCTGTAGGGAAAAAGCAGACGTTGATTGACCCCAGGCACAAAACAAGCCACGGGCAAGAAGGGAAGTTTTTGTGTAGTGCCTTAACTGAGCAGCTCCATCTCACAAGGTCATCCCAACAGGGCAAAAGGAGTATTTAGCTCCTTTAGCACCTATGCTGCTGCCTTTTCTTAATCCTAAACAGCTCTAACATCCAACATGCACAGGGTAAGGGGCATCATGTTCCCATTTCTCACACAGAAGACCAAGAACCTTTGTATTCAGGTCCTGCAACCAAATTTGCTGTGCCCCCTTCCTCACAGTCCATCCCCCAAAACTGTCCTTGCATGAAACAGGCATCTTTCATGAAACTCCTTGTCCTACACTACCTTTATAAGGCACGCTCTTTCCATGTCCTTGGTCTTTTTATTCTATTAAAAAGTGGAAATCAGGAATCAAGAGTCTTGTCCATCTGCAGAGACAAACACACCCCCTCTCCACAGTGCACATACACACAAAAGGGGAAGGGACATCCAGAAGAAACAGAAATGGACCTGTTCTTAACTCTACAGACTCAGTATAACTTGGTTACACAACCACATCCAGGGAATACTCCCCTGCCTCATGATTTCACTGCACTGGCATTTCTGAGATGCTCTGAGCAAACACATGCCTGTATGCAGCACAAATGCTGCAAAGAATATCACTTCCACCCAGTTCCTAGGGGCAGAAAAAGTGGAATTGATTAAAAAGACATCTGACTACATAACCTGATGTCAATATTGGACATGAATTGGTCCCTTCTATGCAGTGGTACCTCACTTTAGCTTTAATGTTTTGACAGATGGTTTGTTTGCTCAGCACAAAGGCAGGTGGTTGGATAAGAACAGCCTTACTCAGCTCTGGGAGGATGGACAGGAGGCACAAAGCAAACCACAGAGGTAAAGGGAAGAGTCCTAAGTAAGAGAATCTCACAGATACCATCTCTTCTCAGTTTCAAAACCAACTATTATGATTTTGAGTCACAGAGTCTCTTTTCCAGACAAACTACATCAATATGGAAGAGGAGACAACCTGTTCCAAACATGAAACATTGTGAAGCTGCCTTCAGCTTTTGTCTCAGAGGCATCCACTGTGTGGGCTCTGGGTGAAAGCCATTTCTAGACAGAGAGAAGAGGCTTCTTTCTTTGCCAGAAATATGATTGCCCAGCTTTAGAAGCAGAGAAGGAGTCTGAAATCAGAAATAACTTCCTATTTGTTGATTCTCCCCAAAAGATTCAGCTATTTTCAAACAGCGAGGCCTAAACATTACAGGCAATACTTCCACCCAAACATACTCTTCACTTACACATCTGTTCAATTCCAAAAGGAAGAAAACATTACTTGTCAAAACCAGCCAAAGCACCTAAATCAGGTAATAAATTACACATCAACAAACAACCATTTATTAAAAGAAAAAAAAGGAGGCAAGGAACAAAACCAACAAGGAACAATATCACAGTTCCTACTCTTGCTGGTTTCTGCAGCATTAAGGACTCTAATTCAGATGAGTGCTACACCGTGCATATTTACACTAAGCAAGAGATATAGTATTATTCAGCTATATAAAAAGATGAAAAATGTAGGACAGTAACCAAATTAGTAGCATTGGCCTTTTTTCCAATTTGCAGCTACTATCCTCAACAGAATCTTTGTGATATCTAAGTTGGCACAGGCTGGCTGTATGCTTAAAGAATCAAAATAAACATTATGCCTCAGTGGAAGTAGATTTAAGCACTGTCTAGATCTGTCTAATTAAAAGCGAGTCGAGAGCTTCGTGCACATTTCAGAAATGCAGTTGGATGAATTTTTGTATTATCCTACAGGAAAGGCATCTATGCTTTAAAAATCAGTAACATTTCCAGACATGCTGGAGGTCTGATGCAGGAAAGGGTCCGTTACCCTGACCAAGAGGACCTAAAGTACTCTATGCTTTCAGTTCTTAATTGTTATCTGAAAGTAATCCTTCATTTTTCCCCCTTTATCAAGACACAGCCCAACAAAACAAAGATGTGAGTAAATATTCTATGATCCCACTATCACAGAACCACTCCTAAAGCAAAGCTTTGACTTTTCTAACCTGACCTGTTTCCACTTCCACTTTAGCACCCTAACAAAGCTCAACTTTGAGAAAACTAAAAAATAAGGATTATTGAAAGGAACATTTGTTAATTTATCCAAGGGGAGCCATTGTTTTGCCTTTCTGCTCCCTTTGTTTTTTCCCTTCGAGCTGGTAAATGAAACCTACCTAAGATGAAACTATTCACACCAGCAGCTGGAAAGGCAGGACAGTAGATTTCCTACAGGAATACAATTTACTGCAGTAGCTACAATCACATCTGGTATTTCAAAGCCATTCCAGTGTCACCAGACTCAGACTACCATTGGCTCCACTGCTAATTGCATTGCAAAGTCACAGCCCTGAACCCCACAAGTCAGATGAAGATCATACGGCTGCAGAGTCCAGGGAATAAACACCAGATAGTTCCAGGGTCTGGTGATGAGCTCAAGACCTTCTGACCTCTTGGTTACCTGGGTCGGGCACTTCAAAGCAGAATTAGAGCAGAATTCTCAGCATGACACAAATCCCAGCTTGTCTGCTTGACATCCTCACAGTCCATAGCAAACCAGGGACCTCAGGCAATGAGCAGACAATTAGGTGATGGAGAGAATGACTCAGAGAGCAAGATTCTGTCACTAAAAGGAGAGAGAACCACATTTGGCCAATATGTATCATTTTATATTCCACACCCACTTAAGAGTCACGAGAGGTTCAGAACTTGAGGCTGAAATAAGGTTCAAGTCATCTTTCTCTAGTGAGGACAGAATTAATAAAAATCCATCAGGAAGACTCCAGATAGACATTCTGAAAGCATTCTGACAGACTGCATAAACACGGATACTTATTCATAGATGACCTTTTAATATTAAGAACAGGCTTCTATCACATACATAAAGAGACCCACAGTTACTTAAAAGAATTAAAACCTCACCTAAGAGGCTGGAGGTTGCTACATCACAGTGCAGTTGTGCTGGGGAGGGTCATTTCCAGCCCAGCACAGATGTAGCTGGTCTCACTCTCCTGGGCTGTGCTCTGAGTCACAACATGAAATGGCCAAAGGCCACCTGGCCTGCCAAAGCCTCTGCCTCTGGCAACCAAATATTGCATTTACAGCTATCAGGTATTACTTTCCTACCCATCCTCAAGAACCATCACTGCTCTAGGAAGCGCTGGGAATTACTGTGACCAAATGTGCAGTTACCAGTAGAATGTGGATAAGACTATCTACTTGTACAGTCCTGTTATTTGTAACATCATGGTTCTAATGTTCATTAACAGGAAGAACTTTTTAGGCTGAAGAGTGTTTTGAAGACCTAACTGCCACAGCTGGACTTGCATCCACCCCAGAGTGCTTTTGTGCTGGTACTGTAATAATCCCAGTAAAAAAATTATCATCCTACACTGCTTTTGGGTTCATTTTTTTTTATTTTCTATCAGCCACCTCCACTTCTCATCCAAACAAGTTTCCAGCCTAAGCTCTGCATCTATTCTCAGAAGTTTCTGATTCTCACAATTAAGTTCACAAGGACTCAATGCATGACTAACTAGAAAGTACAGGAAAATAGAATGAGGAGTTGGGAGAACACCAACCCCAAAGACATCTAACACAGAGGCAGGCGTTCCTTGACAACTGAGCTACTTCCAGCATGGGAACAAGCTTCCCTTAACTCAGTTAGCAAAGCTTCTCACAGCTTGGAGGACTTCTCCTTGGCAGGCAGCCCCTCCATTCTTATGCTTCCAGTATGGCCCACTTCCCATTCATGGCCTTAACACAGCAGCAAGTTCAAAATGCATGCACTGAATGGGAATTTCAAGCTAAATTGTGAGGCTGCTGCAGTCTATACAACGCCAACAGACACTGCTGCCTGGATTTCAGTCACAAGCACTTGCACATCAGAAGTTCAATTCAAGCACATGCAAAGATGGACTGCAAGTGTCTTTGGTCTAGTAACCAAGACCTGTCAACTGAAGCCAAGCAGAAGCTAGAACATCCATTTAAAAAAATAAAAAATAAAAAAGGAAACAAAGAATACATCATTCCTCCAGAACAAGTATTCCATGGCTTTACTTTGAAGAATGTGAATAACCATATTCTTTTCCTCCAAATTTCCCTTCACCACCACCCCAAGATTTTTAGTGTTCAGGGCCTTACTTTTCTGACAGGAAACATGGTCAGCAGTCCTCAGAGCCTCAGGAGCCCATGTCTGAGCCAGCCTGCAACCTAGATACCAAGGGCTGTATCAGCACAAAGGACTCCAGAAACTTCTCCCCTTGGAGAAACACAACTCTTATGACAAGTTGATTTTTAGAAAATTGATAGCAGATTCCCACACAGCTCAATCACTCATTGATCAAGGGCAGGAAAAGACAACTGCAGGAACGTGGTGTGTCCTGCATCAAGGAAACCTGTCAACTGTACAGCATCACATCAGTATGTGTTGCAATGTACCAACACCTGGAGCTGCAGCAAGAACTTCCAAGGCTCTGTCCCTGCTTTTTTGACTCAGAAAAGTGCCAGAAGTCACTGGACAAAGCACATACTGGGAAGATTGAAGAACAGAAAGTGAGAATGGCCATATAGTGCCATTAATAGTAATCACTTTCCCCCCATCTTATCTCCTCCACAGCCTCTCCAGGGCAGAGGCCAG
This sequence comes from Rhabdornis inornatus, assembly GCA_013397075.1. Classification (NCBI taxonomy): domain Eukaryota; kingdom Metazoa; phylum Chordata; class Aves; order Passeriformes; family Rhabdornithidae; genus Rhabdornis; species Rhabdornis inornatus. The sequence goes on along the minus strand of VWZS01007632.1, from coordinate 105,160 downwards.
GCAGCTGTGCTGTGAAGGAGCTGCTGTTGCTTCACATAATTCAGGTGCTACCAAGATCCCCTGTTTCAATGGCAAAAGGGACACTGAACAACATAAAAACAGTCTGATTCACCCCCTGAAAAAAGGCTTTGCACCCATACAGATCAATGTCAGGCTCAGAGCAAAAAGCCTCACTCCTATCATGGACATTATTAAATCCAGAAAAGTCCAGCTATCCCAACCTGAAGCTGCACCCGGCAGGAGACTTCCCTCAGAAGTCCAACACTGTGGCTGGGGAAAGTTTTCCCACACAGATTTTCCCATCAGAAAGTGAAGCTGTTAGACATTTGCCAACAACAAAACTTCACCACTCAAGGGGAAATTAAAACATTCAAAGATTGCTTCAACGTGTGATATTTGTCTGAGCACTTGAATTTTTCTTGCACAACATCCACTGGTGATTTTTTCCTCCCTTCAATTTTTTACTTCCCCCTCTGCATTAAACTAGAATGGGAGATTCTCCCAGGGCAAAGTTCCATCGTACATAAAAAATAAATTTTAAAAATCTACCAGCTTTCCCCAACATCATTGTTTAAATCAGGTTTATGTGGTTTTACACAACACTTTATAGACTTGGAGAGAGACACATTCCCCTGACAAAGCATCAGCTATCCAAACCACTGAGGCATGGGAAAACTGTGCAAGAGTGTGAACTGGGGAAGGTCTTTGGTGAGCAGAGTCCACACTCATGTAAGCGTGGTAGCTCTGAACAAAGATCTGCAGGCTAATAGATATGTAAGACAAATGACATGTGGTTCTCATTGCAGCTCATGCTTTGGGAAGGGGGTACCTTGGAAGAGATCCAGCTGGGATAGGTTTATCCCATTACTCTCCTGTAATTTTCTGCCGTTTCAAACCCTTTGACAGTTGCTGTAGTTTAACATCACACCCCCTGCAGCCCCAGGCCTGTCTGACAGTGCAGCGGACAAAGCCACCTCCCCCAGGGGGAAATCCGCACCATATGCGAGCCCCATGCAAGGCACAGGGCTGGTGCCCGGCCCTGCACCTCCGACACGGAAATCCACGGTGTCCGTGCCTGCTCCCAATCCCCAGCCCAAAGAAGTGCTGCTAACAGAAGCCCTCCTCCACAGCAGCACAACTCACGCACACTAGGTATTAGCAAGGGAAGAGGAAAAGAGGTAGAGACGGGATGGACGAGCCCTGAATACTAAATCTCAAGTCCCCATTTAAGGGAATGACAGGAAAAAAAAGAAGAAAAAAAGTGAAATTCAAGAAAAACTGGAATCAGGTTAAGCCACTCTCTTGCTTTATACAGTGCAGCTCATTCATCTGAACAGCTGTTTCACCTCTAGAGAAATACCCAGAGAAAACAGAGGGGAGGGGGAGAAGCCTAAATTGTTTGCTCTACTGAAGCAGCAAGATACAGTAAATCAAACCTGATTTATATTAAGTTTATAAGAAACTGGGTTGGGATGGGGGGGAGAGGAGAAGAGTGGGAGGCTTAGTTTTGAACAGCTACTTAGAAGTTGCAGCTCTTGAAGAGAGATCTGTAATTAAGGGCTTTCCTTTGTTGAGCTGAACAAGTTTCTCCTCGCAGCCGAGGGCTATAACAGTTCCCTCTGCCGGCATCCCCAGTGTCCCGGCTCAGGAGGTTTTCCTGCTCCGGCTGCGCACTGCGCAGGGACGCGCAGCCCCGGCAAAGCCCCTTCCCCTCCCCGGCGGGCTGGACGCGGCAGGGGGAGACTTTGCGGGTGTCATTTACCCAAGCTCAGCTCCTCCATTCCCCAGCCGCTCCCTGCCCCAGGAGGCGGACACTGCGGCGCGCAGGTAGGGAGCGTCCCGCACCCCACTGAGGATGCGGACAGCCCAGCCCAGCCCGGCTCGCCGAGGGGCAGCAGCCCAGCACCCTCCGAGGGACCGCTGCCCGCGGCTCTGCCGTGCCTGTTTGTGCCCCCGGAGCCACCGGCGGGGCGCAGCTCCTCCCGGAGGCGGACCCGCTCTTACTCACCGGCGACTGGCGAAGCCGCTGCCCGGCGAGCCGGAGCTCTGCTCTGGGTAGTTGTGCTGCAGGGTTGATGCTGGGAATTGATAGAGGAAGCCAGTGCCCAGCGCGCATCCATGCAGGCAGCAGCACCAGGACAAGAAAAGAGCGAGCCGCATTTTTGCAAGAACGGGGTTTTCCTACCGCCTCCCCCTTTCTTTCCCTCTTACACCGCACGGCAGGCGCGGGACCACACCGTGCTCCCCCGGCCGGGGTCACGGCGGGATCCCACGGCACGGAGGAGCCCCGGGAGCACAGGGCAGGAGTGCCGGGCACACGGGGATGGCTGCTCCGGCTGCCAAAGGGGAGCCCCGACCCTCGGCAAGCCGAGCCCCGGCGGCGGCGGCTGCTGCCCGCGCAGGGGGTCCGGGGCCAGCGCGGCTCGATGCTCCCAGGGCGCACACTCAGCCCCGGATGCCTTTTCAAATTTGGCGAGGTTGGCCCGACTCCGTCAAAGGGGGCGTGGGGCTCCGGCGTTAACCCTTGCCAGGCCTGGCGGCAGACCCCGCTGCGGAGGGGTTCCGGCGGGGCAGGAGCCCGGCCCGGGGCAGGCACGGAACGCGCGGGGCTGCGCCGTGCCCCGGGCACAGCCGGCTGCACCCGCGGGCAGGGAGCGCCCGGGACCCCAGTGCCCACCCAGGCCAAGGCACCACCGACACACAGCAGAAATCCGTGTGTGTCCCCAATCAACCGAGGGGAACCCACTGCTCAGCACTGCAGCCCAAATACCCCAAAGCGGGTGCCTGCTGCCACGTTCACAGGTAACTTCTGCTGCAGAAGTTACACAGGTAAAGTAGGAAATAAATAATTTTGAGACACTTCATTCACAAGGTAAGCAGTGAGAAAGTGATCCCTGCTTTCGCCATGTGCACTCATTCTGGCATCGCTCAGATGGGGACATGGGTTAGTGGCGAACATGGCAGTGTGAGGTTGAGTGTTGAACTCAATGATCTTAGAGATCTTTTCCAACCTTCATGATCCTGTGATTCACACACAAGCACTCCCTTTGCCACCACTTCCCACAGATCGCCGTGGTTTATCACCCAGGATGGCCCTGAGCCCCTAGAATTGCACAGTCAAGCCCAGGTGGGAGGAACATTTTTGCAGTTGTAGAAGGATGTTTTGCAATGGTAACACCCCAAGAAGGAGGGCAGCAGCAAGGCTCCCTCCCTGTACAGCAGCTGAGTCTGTGTTTAAAACCTTTGTACATCCCCCATTTGGCAACAGTGTCACGACCCCATTTGTTGGCTCAGTGTCCCCCTTCCCAGCTCCAGAGGAACCTGGGCTGTTGCAGCTCACTGACTGGGCAAGCAAATTCTCTGCACCAAACACCTCAAGAAGAGATTCAATTTTTAAGATGACACAACTGTCTCTCTAAATTCTTTGCCCTCAGATCCTGCAAGCTCTCAACATCCCTTCTGCACCTTCACTGTTTGTGCAGTCAGCCAAAGACAGCCCTGATATACCACTGGAAGCAGGTCTCTTGCTGGTGTATTCTAGGGACCCAGGGCCTCCCCATGGGGCTCTGCAAAGGCAGAGACCCTCTCCCCTCGAGGGCAATACTATCCCTGCAAGATGCTGCAGCTGAAAAATGTTCCCTACAAGACACTGAGAAAATTCAGTATCTTGTATGTGGCATTTGCCCCCAGCCACAGGTGAGCAGCTACCCCTTCCCCCACGGTGCCCACCTCTAGAGCCTGCACACAGAGATAAATAGCCCCTGGCTGGAGCCTGTAACCAGACAAGTTTAGACTGCAAATGAGGCACCAGGTTTTTAAACAGCCACTGTCATTAATCACTGAAGCAAATCGCACAAGGGGGCAGAGATGCAGTTTGCACTGCAGCTCAGCACAGCCTCCCTGGCTGCCCCAGAGCCAGAGCTGGGGCAGGCAGTGCACCAGCACTCTCTGAGCCCAAAGGGACCTAAAAGTTCTGTTCCAGAAACACCAGACTGCCAAGCCCACTAGAAACAGACACTTTTTATTTACAAAAAGCTGTCAGTGCCTGAAGCTGGGACATAACAGGGCCCTCTGTCCCCAGCCGTGGCTCTGATCACTCTTCCCTTTATACTTCTCTCACCTCCTGCGAGGGGAACATTTTCCCTTCCCTTCTCTCACCGCTAAGAAAGCACACAGCTCCCAGAAATTCACACTAGGATGTTCAGCCTTTCAGACATGCTGCTCAGAGTCAGTCCTCAGGAAGCCTCTGCTCAGCCTGATGGGGCAACAAAAGAAGAGACTTATTCTGTGCTCTTCCCTCTAAGCTGGACTAACTACAAACCACTCCAAATTCAGCCTTCCCCTAGGAAAGGAGTGAGGAGTCAGGAACAGCAAAACACTGAGCAGTTCTCTAAGATCCCCCTTCTCCCCAGTCTGGGTGCTCATCCTCTGCTCTGTGTGCACAAAGTGGGTGCAGCTGCCCCTCCACCCCAGCAGTTTGTTGCAGCACCAGACTGAGTGTTGAGGGCAGGGTTCAGCCTTTTGTCCCAATCACACCTCCCTCTCCTGACAGGCTCAGATAGATCATTTATCAACATTTAACAACACTGAACAGCACCAGTGGCTTTCTGACCCATTCTCCTGGCCTGGGTTAGACCCTTCAGAAGCTCTTCATAGCCTTCAAGTCTTAACTTTCCAAAAGCATTTTATTTTCAGGTGCATGGAAAATTTGCTGCTTCAGCCTTCACTGATTTTGCAAGACTCTAGGAGATATTAAACAAAGATGATTAGACAAGACATGATTCTGGCAAATTATTAGAGACATCTGTAGGAAGCAAATGGTCTTCCTATTCCATGAACTGAGAGAGTGGAGACCAGAGGTCAAATGATTTTGCTCAAGACTGCAAAGAGCTAAAGGCAGAGCCAGAAACAGAGCTCAGCTCTCCAGACCCCCATTACTTCTGTCATGTCCCTAATGCACACTTGCTTCTCTTCTGTATGGCTGATTTAAAATGAAAATGAAGAATTGACTTCCAAGCTGTTTCTGGAAAGAGAGAAAAAATGGTGATATTGTCTACTGTAAGGGGAGAATTAAAGATGACATTTCATTTAAGTCCTTTGGATATGCGTAGTATAATCAAACACAATAGCAGTAATAAATGAATATTTTTTCTCCCCACGGTGCTTACCAGTGCAACATATTCTAAAAATTTCTCAAAACTATGTTGATAAATTGGAAACGCAGTGATGGAGGTAACAAAGACAGCCAACAAAAACATAATCCCTTCAATTTATCAGAGAGACTGGCTTTGAGAAGAAAACCCTTGAAATCTGAACAGTCCTATTCTTATAAACCAGACGTAATATATTTAAAATAGAAAGCTACACTTTGTATGCCTGCTAATTAAAGATTTGCCCAGGCAAGCTAAATAAATTATTTGGATGCATTTCACCAATTCAGTTCAAGATTGAAGGGGCAGATGCACACTGGAAAACCACAATGCAGAGTAGCACTGGGGGAAATAAGTAAAGAGGTAAGGGGCAGGTTTTCATTTAACAACCCTGTGAACTCTGCTGTCATAAAGAAGAAATCCTTGGAGGGCTGTCCTCCTGAACTCTGCTCACCTGCCAAGCAAATGCCAGCCTTACACTGTCATGTCAGAAGGATAATCCATTGGACATAAATCATGTGGCCACATGGAGTGTGTTTCAGCCTCCCAGTCCATTGGGACTTAAGACATCAGAAACAGTTCTGAGAAAATATCTATAATTTCTTTAACCATACACACCCTGCATGTAAGCCAACCAACAAATGAAGTGGTGAAAAATACAGACAATAAAAGGAATAATCAAAGTTTAGTTTGATTTTTGTTCGGTTGAAAGGGGAAAACTGGAATGATACAGCAAAAGAGGGATCTGTGGCACAAAAAGGTAGAAAAGCATTGTCATATCTGTAAGCAGACTGTAGGTCCACAACCAAAATGCCACCTCAACTCTTCAGCACCACTTAAGAGTATTTAAAAAGTTAGTAATTAGCTGAAAAAGAAGAGTCACAATGTTGTTAGAATCATGGCAAACAAACTTTGAAAGGCCAATCCCTCGGATTTTTCAAGTGCACTTTTCATGTGGATACTAAGAAGAGACCAAAGGAAAAGCAGCTTTGTTCTGGTTGATAAAACCTTGAGGAGCTTTAGAATTATGAAGTGTCCTTTTGAAGCTAGAATGAAGTCATTGATAAGATCATCTAAACCCAAAAATAATTTAGATAAACCCCTTCTAGCTTCCCAAAATGCCTAGATCATTGTGATATACAAAGCATTCAAGAAACCTTGGAAAATTGAAAGAGATGGATAAGAGGTTAGTAACAGTAAGAGTTCAAGACCTCTATTATAAATTAAATTATAAGATTACCAAGGTTATTGTAACACATCTATTACTGGGGAGTCAAACCAAATCTGAGCCAGACTGAAAATTTTATGGGACTGTGGAGTTTTTTCTTTTAAGCTAGTAGATAGCTATTGTGTGGACATTTCTTACATTTGACTGGGAATAAATCAATCAAAACTCAAAATGGAATAGAATTGAAAAAAGTCTCACTTGCACAAGCAGTTTAGCATACAGCAAACATGATAGACAGTGTTATTGTGTGAAGCATGAGAAATAAGTCAGAAGTCATGAATGGCAAAATTCATTGACCATAGATGAGAACTTTGCCCGAGTGAAGCACTTGTGTGGGTATTATAAAGTAATACAAGGGATAAAATAACTCAGATTGAAGCATAATTCAGCAGATGGAAAATGTGATGACTCAACTGATCAGCAAGACAATGCCTATGTCCGGTGGAATTATACATATGCTGAGCATTATTGTGTCCTGGGAAAAATGATTTATGTCACCTTTGATGTCGGGCACTGATCTGCACAAGCACAGGGAGTTTGAGGACACACCCTTGATCCATCAGAATCATCAAGAATGCAGCAGAGCAGGGGTGCACACAGGTGTGATAAAGACAAGGCAGAAATAGCACCAAGGCTATTGCACTCAGACCTACCAGAGTAGAAACACATCCAGAAAGAGCCAGGAAGGACTGAGAGTTACCTAATCCTTCTTCCTTCTCCCAGTAAGAAAGCAAGATCTATTATACACAGATTATTATTGGCACAAATTTTTCTGCTTTGCTCTGAAAGACCTTAAGATAGAAAGTCTCCATGGTCATCTGAAAACAAATTTCAATGTTTGTGCTCTGTTCTGGTAGTTTTTCTTAGCATCCAATCTCAGTCTGGTCTACTGTAATTTAAGCTCTTAATGGCTTACTTTTTTTCATTATGGATGTAGAAAACTATTCCTCCTCTCATTGAAGAGACTTTTAATACCTCAACATACTTTAATAAATGTTTTAATAACATTCTTTGTCTTCTAGAAGCAAAACAATGGCAGTTTCTTCAGGTCATGTTAGAAAGTTCTGCTTCTTTTTGGTATTTTCCTCTGGATTTTCCAATTGGTCTACATCCATTTTATGGTATCCATGACTTATATTTCTGTGGAATACCACCGCCCTGCTGAGGATTTGCCTTTTTGCCATCTGAACACCATTGTTAATCCATGTTAAATTTGTGATTCTCTACCTTTTCCACAGGACCGCTAGCATGACATTCCCTCATCTTGTACTTGCTCGTTAAATTTATTCCTGCCAAAGCATAGTGCCCTGCAGTTGTCCTTAATGAGTTTCATCTAATTTTATTCGGATTATATCATCAATTTGTCAAGATCACTTGAAATTTTAATCCTGCCTTCCAGTACTCTTGCATTCAGTTCCAGCTTTGCCTCATCTACAGATTTAATAAGTATGCTCTCTCTTCCATCGCTGAGGTCACTAAAGAAAACATTGGGAGGTCTGTCTCCATGTCTGTATCCCCAAACCATGACCCTGTTCATTAACTGTTCATTAAACATCATTCAGTCACTGAGGGCTGCCTGCTTGCTTGATGCTGTACAGGACATAAACACTGATATTATAAATTCTCCAGACCTCAGAGAATCTTGAACTTCTACAATAAAACATAGTACTTTGTAACATGCAGTGGGAGCAGCTACCAGGGACTAGGCTGCAATTTTTACTGGAGTCACTGACTATAAGATATCCAGACTTGGTGGTTCCCAATGCTTAGCTAATTTGAAAACCTGTCCTGAGTCATGGTCTCTCTGAATCTCATAGAAGGAAGGACTTTCATGACCAAAGAATGTCTCTGTTTTGTACTTTGGCCCTTAAATCCTCCTACTTCTCTTAATTTCCCCATGGACACAGATTGCTCGACTTGAGGAATCCAGTATGAGTGGGTGTCTGAATTCCCCTTCTGTATCATGCAAGTCACATAAGAGAGAGTGGGCTCACTCCCTTCCTCACAAAATACACAAGTAGATGCACACAAAACACATATCTAAGGAATTCTGGAAACAAGCACCCTCATCCCAGCTCCTGCACACCTGAGGCATTGCCACCTGCCTGTGGAACAAAGGAGAACAGCCAGTGGGGATGCAAGCAGGGAGAGTTGTCCACCCAGCAAATCTGAATGTTCTAGCCATATTTTTACAGCTTTTATTGATTTTTTTTTTTTTAATCTCCTAGGAACTTTCTCTGTGGGCCATGACAAGGAACTAACCACAATAGTCTGCTTTTCTTAGCTGGCTTTCACAGGGCCCCTAGAAGTTGGCTTTGGTCCTTCAAAAATTTGTGGGCTGCAAGCTGAATCTTGCTGCACTTGGTCCCATTGTATATGGACGTCCACATCCCCAGCAGGATCCTGCCCAGATGAGAGCTGAAATTGCCTGCAGTATTTTCACCTTAGGTGTCTGCAGTTCAGGTGGCTTAACAGCAGCCATCTCCCCTGCCTTGTTCCACAAGCTGCTTACCTGTCAGCCTCTGTCTTCACAATGCAGACTTTTTGTCAGTCAGTGCCTCCCTGCACCATCCTTGCCCATGTTGTTGTACCACACAGGCTGCAGGACCTTCCTTTTCCTCCTTGCTGCAGGTGTTTCCCAGAGCCTGCTCCAGAATGGCTTCCACTGCCTGTGTGTTGCTGGCCAACAGTCACAATGCCACTGTCACTCTCCTATTTTCCTTATAGTTCTATATTCACCTGACCCTGCACATCCAGATTCACAAGACTCCTCTGATAACTGACATTACATATTTATTGGAGCATTCACATGAATCTCTCCCTTCTCTGCTTTCATTCTTTTCCCAAGATCCTATTTTGCAATGTAACTCTTATTGTTTTCATAGACTTTGTCTGTTCCAATGTGATTAATCTCCTTCATTATTTAAAAATCATTTAAAATCACCGCAAGATCTCTTTTTAAACAAGATAATACCAAAGCTCTTCAGTCCTGCTTTATAACTCAGAGCTGAAAGGCACAGTATTACTGTCATTTTCCTTGCTTTATCCCTTAATCACATCCTCCTTAGGTAGAGTGAGCAGTACTGAAAAGAGCACTCTCAATAAGAACTCACCAGTGGTTTAGGTAATAACAATAACACCTTTTTGATATATATTCTGTTCTTACTGTAATGCAGCCCAACATCCTGTTCAGTTGGTGGGGTCTTTTTTCTTTTTTTTTTCTACAGCTGTGTGTTAGGCTGGGAGCTCTGGGGATTATTTAAAGAGAATATTTTCCAGATTTATCAATTTACCTTTATGAACATTTTGGTCTTCTCATTCCAAGGGGAGCAATCATCCAAGCAAACTCCAGCACTGTCCAGTGGCACTGTCTTGCTTTTTAGCTGGCTCTCTACCCAATCTCCTCTCTTGAACCTGACAGATTCCTCCATGGAAGCAATAAAAAGGCAGCTAAGGTGCTAAATACGAAAGATTGCAGGCATTAAAGGATAAAGTCACTGCAAGGCAACAGGTTCCAAGTATTTCTTGGCTAAGCACATGTACACTAATGCTAGCTTAGGTGTTCACAGTATACTCCATTGTCAGCAATGGATTCCACACCTAATGGGCTTGGTTTCCAAAATCCATCCCTCTTCCAGGGCCTCACTTCCATTTTTAAATGACCTAAGCTGAAGCTACTAAATTGTACTTTACAGATATCCAGCTCCACACACAGAACACAAATCTCTTTTACCACAAGAAATGCTCTTAATCTCTCTGTTTTCTCTTCTGCCTAAGGGAGATCAATCTCTCTACAAATGCAAAACCAATCTCCAAATAATCCTCTGGGATTACACTGGCTCACAGCCCCCCATGCCACAGGGTGTCAGGCAGGAGGGATACATGGGCTGTCAGTCTACACCCAGAAAGAATGTGGTTGAACTCCCTGACCTACCAGAGCCATCAGGAAATCTCTCAGTGCCTCCCTTTGTAGCACAGGGTTCAGTGCTCTGTTATGTATCATGGCTATTGTAAGGGTAATAGGAATGGAATAAAAATGACATGGTATGAATAGTAACAACAATGAAAGAAGAGAAATAAAAATAAAATAAGCAAGATGAGATGTAACCTAAAGAGAGATATAAATTGTTCTCTGGCAGAAAGGAAATTATAAAGTCTGCAAGATACTGTGAAATATTTAAAATGATTGTTGCCCGAAAAAAGAAATAAAAGCTTTTGACCAGACTAAGGAGATTTTTGGTATGTGATGGAATGGTAGGACAAGACTATCAGCCTTGCTGTGTGCCTGGAAAGAAGTGTTTCCCAGCATTTTTTAGCTCAATTCAGAGTATTTAACTCTCAGATTGTTGTGAGAAACCCAGTGCAGTGCCCCAATGTAGGGTGATGCCCTGTTCTGTATTGAAAACAGGTGTTCGGCTGGCTGCATTCTAGTGGAGCACAGGAGATTTGTCCCAGATTTTCTGGACATGCTCTCAAGGTAATATTTGCCCTTGTTTTCAGATGTTTCAGTAAAATCAGGTAATAATTGTTCATGTACTGAGCCTTCCCTGAATGGACTGACCATAGATTTACAGCTGAGCTGTAGGGTGGGCAGAGGGGGATCCTGACCAGTGTACATGGGAGGTGAGTGGACTTTGGTGCTGCAGTTCTGGAGCACTTCTGGGCACAACCATGGTTTGTTGGGACTGGGACACTCCAGCTGTGGCTGTGACCTACAGAGGTGCAGTCCTTGGCTGGGGATCAGGAGAACAGCAGCCCTGATAACCCAGCCACTCATTTCCCTAGTTTTGAAGCTGTGTTAGGTGAAAAACTACATTAACAAAAAACCCCCACTGTGTTTATTCATTTTAAATGGCTTTGAGATACAATTTCTTCGAAAGGTCCTATACAATCAATCTCCATTGTTCTGTATATATTTGCAAAAGATAACAGCTTCATTAAAATATGGTGTGCTATTAACTGCAGTAAATATATAGCCTTAAACCTTAAAATGTAATGTAATTAAATAAGAAATATGAACCTAAGGAGGTTAAGTGCAATCAACCACTGACATACACATTTGATTTGAATTAAAAAACACACACAGAGGGAAATAAAGGGCCTCCATACATACTTGGATAACAGGAAATCCCCTGGACATAAAAATAGTGAATTTAAGAATGGAGAATATAAAGGTCTAGTTCAAATTTAAGATTTTATGACTGAAGACTCCATTAAATCTTTGAACACTTACAGTAAAGAGTTTGGAATGCTTCCAGTCCATTTCTTTATGTTCTCACAAGTGACAGATTATACTTCTGAACTTCTATGGCAAAAGAAAGAAAGAGTGATTGTATTAATCCATCTAAATCTGCAGCTTGCTAATTAAGATGAAAACTATAACAATCTGTGCTTAGGTGCAGCACAGTATTTTTATAACCCAGCTCAAGACAGCATCACTAGCCAAGCCAAAAGTAGAAGATTTAAGTTCTTAAATTATTGAAGAACAATAAAATAATGAACCACTTAATACAAAATGATCAACAGTCTGTATTAAATATGAACTCTTTTTCAGTGCCCAGTCTACTTTGCTTTTTATATTTCCAAGACATTCCTCGTGGAGTTTAAAATATAGAGAACACCACAGTGCTTCAAACCCCACCTGCAGCAGTGGAAGGAGGTTCAGTTGCAGCAGGTATGCAGTGGCAGCCCCCTTACAGAGGGCCAGTGTCACACAAGGGTTTTTGTAGCCCAAAGATATTAAGGAGGGAATTTCAAATGAGGAGTTTGCAAGTGAGTCAAGCATTGGAAACTAATGCACTGCTTTTACTAGGTTTTAAAGGGAATTGAGGCAAAAATCTCAAGAATAAATCTTTTAAAGTTTAGGCTATAGAGTTAAGAATTCATCACTGCATCCAGGTACCTAAGCAAAAGAGCAAGGATTTTATTCCTGACTTCTCAAAACATACTAATTACTGGTGTAAGTCTGTTGTCACTAGTGGCATATTGCCAAGAGGTAATTGAGCTTTAAATGAAAATGAATGTGAGACATGTGAAGAGACAGCTGATTTGACCCAGGATGTTAGCAGAAACATAATGCCTGGAAGGATCATGGGGTTAAGGAACTCCCATGTTTGGCCATAAACTGCAAAGTAACACACAAGTCAAACCAGGGAATGAAATTGAGAGAAAACAAAATCTTCCTGTCAGTAGTCTCACCTCTCCTACAGGGTACATGGCAGTCCCTCTAAAGACACTACACACTGCTTTGCTTTCTTTCTATGGAGTCATTGAGGGTCTGGCCTTGAGTGAATAAGCAGATCAGACAACGTTAATAAATGCCTTCTCTTCCCAGACCAACACGGGTGGCAAACACCACAGCTGCCACTGAGAAACAAAGCTGACTTTGAAATTCTGTATTCAAAACAAAAAGCATAAGGGTCTAATAGAAAAGGATCCAAGAGCCCTTGTGAATCACAAATAACAATTACCCTGTGACTGTCTTCTTTCAGTACTTTCAGGTCTGCCACCTCTGACAGCATTTTTACCAAACATTAAGGAAGATTTTTTGCCCCTCCCAACAAGGCTGCCACATTCCTTCTTCTAAGAGTAAAGGTTGCCCAACGCATCCCAGCAAATACTCCTCATTTCTCACCATCAGGTTGTGTTTCTCTTTGCCTTCCCTCACAAACAGGTATTGGGAACAGCAGATTTAGCAGGTCTGACTAATGGTGTGTATATATGCATGTTTTAATTCCACGTACATCTCCACAGCAGCCAAGAAGTCCCATCCTTGTCTCACTTGGCCATGTCCCCACTGGTCCTCATTACCTCCCTTCTGTTAGCACCAGGCTTTTATGCAGTTTTGCAGTAAATGAGTTCATGGAGCTGATTATTTTATTTTATTTTATTTTATTTTATTTTATTTTATTTTTCTATCCCAGAGGCATCAGGCTAGTTTTCAATTTGATCTGTTCCATCTAAACAGATAATTGGGAGGAAGCTGGATGAAGAATTGGGGATGTGAAGGGAGGCAAATACTATTCGAGTGGTGATACAAGTTAGTGTCATATGTAAAAGAGCACATATCCACAGTGTAAATTAGAGTTCAGGGTCTGTCAACAGGCAGTGAAGACTCTCATAAACAGATGCTTCCAGTGGTAATTCAGAATACCTAAACCAGAAGCCTAAAATTAAACGGCATGGATATGACAAACTCATAGTGTCTCAGTACTGTAATTCCCACAGAGCTGAGGTTCTATTTACAAATGCAAATGATCTGGGCTTAAGCAGAAATACTTCTGCTAAATGTTTTTTTTCCACGGAAAAATTGAAACCTTTCCCTGTGAGGGGCAGTGAAGACCCTCTGAAAGGCTCTCCTGCTAACACAATAAACATCTGTGGGTTCTTTCCTCCCTAATGCTGTTTTTCTAGGGGTCCCTCTCTGATGAATTAGCAGTCCCAGTAGACTGTGGCAAACAATCCCACACACCACATTTTAGGAAATGGTACTTCTTGGAACTGATTGGTTTGGTCTGCCTTAACACAGGCAAGTTAACACCACATTATCAAATGGACTGAGGTCACCAACCTCCACCAGACGATCTGCTTGATCCTTTTCAGGCAAAAAAAAAAAAAAAAATAGAAAAAGAAAATGAAAAAGCTTGGATTCCTTACAGAAATCTGAGTGCTCCAAGCTGGAAGCAGTAGGCTTGGTCACTCACAGCCCACCCACCTACAGATCAAGATGGACTGGAACAACCTCCTCCATAAGCCAGAAAAGTGAAGGGGGTTGGGAGGTGGGAGGAAGAGTTTCATATTTCATCTACCACTTTTAATAGAAAACAGAATGTGGTGGGAGGTTGAAAGGAAAATGGCAAATCCCTGGAGATCCTAAGTGTTGGCCTTGCAAATCAAAGCTGTCAATCACACCGTGTGCCCTCCGACTCTACTTCTTGAAAAGAAAAAAAGAAAGTAGGAACAGACTGGCACATTCAGCCACTAGGTGTTACTGTTGCTCCATGGACTTTAGAGTAAGGAAAACATCTATCAGAGGCATCATCTGCAGCTGGACCTGAGGATTTAAACCAGAGAAACGAACTGCTACTTCAGGATTCACGTACTGCTACTCAAAAATCAGAACACTTTGGTGTCTTTTCTTGGGGCGGCCATAGACGCAGACTGATGTTCTTTGGGTTTGTTTTTACATCTCTGCTTTGTTTCTCCATCTATAAAATGGAAATAAAGACCCTCAGCTCCCCTGGGAAGGACTTTGAGGCCACAGATCAATAAAAGTTGAAGTCCTTGACAATCTGTTGGCATGAGCAAAGCAATAAGGTTTTGCATGAGATTTTCCTGCTGATTCCAGAATAGGTTTCCTGAGAGAGACTGAACTGAGTGTTACCCCGCAGACTCGTGACAAAGAGCAGGACTGCACTGCACCCCTGTCAGTGCACCTTAATGTCCTGTTTCCCTTTGGTCTCCTGCCATAGCTCCACCCAAAGATTTTTCCAGAGAGCACCACACTTCATCCAAACCATCATTTACTTAATCAACTACACTTCGAGCCCCAGAGACACATTCCTGCCCTGAGCTTCTTAACCAACAAGCTTTAAGATTACAATACTGATTTTCTCCTTAATTTTCAGTAATGGGCTACAATGCTCAAAAATAGGTGTTCCTTCCTCTCAGTTTCTGTATTCCATGCCTTGCCCCCAGGTGAACAAGTATAAATAAATGGATGATGCAATGCAGGTCCCTGTCTGTACCCACTGAAGAGCTGTTTCTGCACACACACAGTAAATGTCATGCAACACACAGCAACCAGGCAGAGCCTTCCCTTCATGGTGAGCTGTGCCATGTGGTTGTACTTCTAACCCAGGCAGCATTCTCACACACAACTGGAGTGCTCCAGGGTGTGTTTCCCAAAGTTTGGAAACATTACTACAGTACATTAAACAAAGCACCAATACTGAGCCACAAAAGCTTATGAAAAAAAAAATTTTTAGTTGTTTTCATAGGAAAATTTTTATGTGCCACATTAAACGAAATACAATGCAAACTTAAAATACTGAAAGACTGAATGGTTTGCAAGTTCTCTAGTATTATCTGAAAGCTGACTGCCATTACATTTTACTGCTGCTTCCAGTAAAACCAGTGGGTCTCTACCTTGGAGGCAAATATTCTCTGATCTGCAATTCAGGCAAAACACATCACTTGCCCTCACACAGCAATCACTGTGTCTCTCACTTGAGTTCTCACTGGCATTTCTAGAGTGAAGAACAGCTTTATTGAAATATTATTGATACCTTGCAGTGGCTTTTGGCTTTTGAAGGAAGGAGGAGGATTTTTACAAGGAAAATCACCTGAAGATGATAATTCTTGCTTGCTACCGAAAAATTATGGTGGAAAACCTGCCATCTAATAAATGCAAGACACAAAGACCATTACCAGCATTGTCTGGAAGTAGTTCACTTACTGCCGGGGTTTTCTCTCTGCTGCAGTCTGACCAAGAGTTTTAAATCAGTGAAGGAAAATGATTCACACACGTGTGCTCTCAGCAAACAAAGCACCAGGAACTAGCTTTACCCATATGCCTAAGGCAGATGCTGATAACATCAAATGTACTTGACTTAGATGCCTTTGAAAACAGTCACCCTAAGTGGCTTGAAAGCTTAATCCCCACTTTCTAAAGTGATTTCAAACCCTAAATCACATGGATAAATCCAAAAATTGCACCCTTAGTCAGCTGTGCTCTCCTTACTCTTCAGTGGCTAATATAAACACACAAAGACCCTATGTGACACTCCATCTAAAAATTAATCCTAATTGCTTTCTGGGCAGCTGTACAAACAGCCAGTTTTACCCAGTTTCAGTTACCTCTTATGCTTTATTTCCCCTTCTTCTGTGCTGGTGTCCACAATAGGACCCTTTATAAAACATTTCTCTTCATGTGCTAGTGCCAGCTAATACCATTTGCCAGCTGAGGCTGTCCTGGTTCTTCTCTCTGGGCCACCCTTTCTGTCTTTTCTTTGGAAGTCGTGGGTCTCAAATGTGGAAAACAACAAAGCTGAGGAAAGAATTGTCCCAGCTCATTGGGAATTCACACAAATCTTCACAAACAGAAAGCACACATCCAGTCTGCTACAGCTGACTGGAAACTCACAAGTAGTTGCAGCTACTGCTTTTTCATTGTCTTAGTCCCATGAACCCAAAAAGAAAGGGTTTTCTGAAGTTTAAAATACTGTGTGAACATCAGGATGCCACTGCCACACTGAACCACCGTAAACTATCCCTACACAAGGAGTGTAGCAACAAATGAGTCTCCACTGTGATAGAGAAGACTGTACCCCCTCAGTGAGAGCAGAGCACTTCTGGTTCACATTTATTAGCAGTACTGGTAATAAACATTTACATTGTGGTAGCGCCTAGAGGCCCTATTTGAAAGCTTGTCTAGAAGTGCTATTGTACCTGGGCACTAAACAGCTCTGAAGCAGCACATCTGTCTGCCAGATGTTTTATTTTCTTAGAAGCTGCCATTTCAAAAAGCCCCTTGCCTCCCCTAACAAGCCTTAATAAGAATCTTCAAGAGCTTGGCTTCATCATCCTTCCAAGGAGAATCTGCAGTTAAAATCACAATGAAACAAGGAAGGAGAGCTCTGCTCGAGCTAGTGAGGGACACCAGAGTGGTGCAGAATGGTGTGAAGGCCACATTGACAGAGGACCCTGGAAGAGGGCACTGACCTCTGCGTGTTTCATCCCTCCAGGGCTGCCTACCAGGGCACTGGGGCCAATGCAGGAGCAGCACTGCATGGATGTGGCCAGCAATGGGGTGCAGCAGTGGGCTTGGTGGTCTCTATTCCATCTTCCATTGACTTTTGGACTGTGAAAGGTTGCACAGGAGTCGTGGGCTTTATTTTCTCATGGTTCAAAGATTGGTATCTGTGGGTGGAAAAATGGCCTGAGAGGGACTTTCCACTCTGGTCAGTGCTCAGAGGTCACACAGCTCAGTGGCTGGAAATCCTGTTCCCTGCTGAAAGCAGCAGCTGGGAAGTGCCAGGAGGATCTCCCCCATCCCAAAGCTGCCCTGGGCCACATCAGCACGTACATTGTGAAGGATCCCTTCACTCTTTGGCTGTAACACCACACTTGCTCCAGCAGACCGACGAAAGAACTGGGCAGAGCAAGGACAGAGCAAGGAACAGTGAGGGGACAGCGGGGACGAAGCACACAGAATTCACACACAGGATCACCAGCTTGGAAGAGACCTTTATAAGCATCCAACCCATGCCCTAACACCTCGACTAAACCATGGCACCGAGTGCCACATCCAATCTTTTTTTAAACACACCCAGGGATGGTGACTCCACCACCTCCCCAGGCAGACAATTCCAATGCTTGATCACTCTTTCAGTAAAAAACTTTTTCCTAACATCCAAATTAAATTTCCCTTGGTGCAGCTTAAGACTGTGTCCTCTCGTTCTGTCAAGCAAGGGCACTGCGCGGACATAGCAGGGACACAGTGAGGCAACAGCAGGGACGCTGAGGACACAGCCTGGGGACACGAAGGGGACACAGCAGGGACTGAGTGAGGACACAGCGGACGGACACGAGGACGCAGCGGCGACACTGAGAGGACGGAGAGGCGACATGAGGGGGGCAGGGCAGTAAAGAGAGCACGGGAAGAGCGGTAACAGAGAGGGGACATGAAGCGGACACAGCGGGACCACGGCAGGCATAGAGCGGGGACACGGCAGAAAACAGCGAGGCGGGCGCGGGGACACGAAGCGGACGGAGCAGCCACAGCCCACAGACACAGCCCCGCCCCCCGGAGCCACCGCCTCACGGCGCGCCCCGCCCCTCCCGTCACGTGACGGCGGCACAGCCAATGGCCGCGCGCTCCCGCCGCGCCGCGCGTTGCCGGGCAGCGGCCGCTGGGGGGCGCCGTGCCCGCCCGCCATGCTGAGGGCCAAGGTGCTGCTGGTGGGGCCCTGTGAGGTGAGCGCGGACCGGGACCCCCGGGCGGCACCGCCGAGCCCCGCGGGCACTGTGGACGGACGGACGGAGGGAGGGAGCGGGACCAGGCCTGCACGCACCGGGGCCGAGCGGGAGGGATGGTGCGGAGGCCTTGGGGTGAGCGTCGACGTTGTGGCTTTGGCACATTAAATTCCTCCGTGTGTCTTTCACCCCCGCTAGTCTGGAAAGTCGGTGTTGGCAAACTTCGTGTCCGAGAGCACGGAAGGGATCTGCAGCTACAGCCCGACGCAGGGGGTCAGGTGAGGAAAGCCCCGAGAGCCCCGCGCTCTGCTGTGTGGGATCATATCCCGTCGTGTATCCATCATTTCCGCAGGATCCTGGAGTATGAGAGGCCAAACCTCAACGGGAACAACAAGGGAGCTGGGTGTCGCTTCGAGCTGTGGGATTGCAGTGGTGATCAAAAGTAAGCCGGCATTGTTACTTCCTCCAGGTTACTGAACTGATAGTTCTGTTTACAAGATACTCATACTTAAGGCTCAGCCCAATGATCTGTTTGGCGTGAGGAGTATTCCTAACTCTTTGCCTCAATGTATTTTTATAGTTTCTGCTGTAAAGTATCCAACACTAGGTACTCTCTGCCATGATCACAGCTGAGCTCTGTTTTTGGATAAGGACTGGCTTATCCAAAGTCACAACTCCTGGAATGAAGTTACAGATACAGGAGACAGAGGCCCACTCTGTAATTGCCTTCATCTCCGTTAAAGTATGTGAGTGGACTTCAAACAATGTATGCATATGGTTGAGGCCTTAATTTCTAAAAAATGGAATTGAGAGTGATCCATTCTTAGGGCAATGTTTAATGAAGTTTATATGAGCATTTGACCAAATTCTACATTGTCAGCAAATCATCAAATTAGAAAATCATGGGATCAACTATCATAATAGATAAGTCAAATTACTTGGAATATGATATATAACTGGCAAGGTTACTGATGTTATAGCTAAAAAAGTAGTTAATGTGTTCTTGAGAAGGGGAAAAAACTTGAGGAAGTTTGAGTGCGTGTTTCTGCTCTACAGCTGTCAGTCTTTCAATTTTATGTGTTTTTCAAGGTTTGAAACATGCTGGCCTGCTCTGATGAAGGACTCTCACGGTGTAATAATAATCTTCAACCCTGAGCTGCCCAGCCACCTGAAGGAAATCGAGATGTGGTACTCGTGCTTCGTGCAGCAGCAGCCACTGCTTGACAGTCAGTGTCTCCTGGTGGCACATCACAAGCCAGGCAGTGCAGGGGACACGGAAAACCTGTCCTTGGGTAAGGAGAAGGAAAACTCCATTTGTAGCTCAGAGGTTTTCATTCATCTTTGTGTCTTTAAAATTGTTAATACCTTATGGCTTGCATTTTTCATTTAAATCTGTTGATTAAAGAACACTAAAGTGCTTTGCAAAAATAGAAATAATGGATTCCAAACATCATCTAGAAGGTGAGGAATATTCCTGTTTCACAAAAATAGAATGGGAATGGGAAGGGAAGGTGAGGCAAGGCAAGTTTTGAGTGGCTTCTCCAAGTGTGTATGCAGCTGAACCAGAAATTAGAACTCCTGCTATATTTCCTCATTAGCAGCAGTTTGGTTCTTACATTGTATTTTTTTTTTTTTTTTTTGTAACAGACACTTTTGAGGGCATTTAAGTCTGTATTTTGCCAGTCAAAAGAACAGGAGCCCTTTTAAATAAAAGGCTAATGAGCTGCGCCTTAAAATTAGCAATACATACCTTAGATACTACAAAATTCTTAGTGGCTGTTTATGGCCCACTTCTGGGCAACCTGTTCCAGTGTTCAGACAAGCACATGTTTGTTACAGCATTAATATATTAATACATATTTAATACAACAATATCATTCCATAATTTTGAAGTAATCAAAGAGTATCATATCACTTCAGTAGTGAAATTGCAGTTCAGTGCTCAACTTGTTTAATTCTGCTTAACTGAATGTGAGACCAAAACCAGACTTTACACTTCAATAATAGTAAACTTTGAAGAATTTAATCTGGCAATAAGCTGCATTTGTTTGCAACACTGACAAACTCTGCTGCATTTCTCCTTGCCCTGCTCTGTGTTACCTGGGGTGTCAAACGTTGTATACCACTGAATTCCAGCTGACTTCAGCATGAGCTGTCTCATGACCCTGATTGTGAGTATTTCTTTTATAATAGGAATATACCTAATTATTCTTCTTTACTTTCAAAGCTTATCCACTGAACAAGCTAAAATTGATACATTCCAACTTAGAGGAAGATCCCGAAGATGTTCGGATGGAATTTATCAAGTACTTCAGAAGCATTATCACCATACTGAATGAGAGCAGAGACAGGGAAGAAATGTCAATTATCTCATAATACTAAAATAAAATACTGAACAAGGCAGAAAAAATATGATTTTCCCTTTGTAAGCTATACTAGCCTGTGAACAGATCTCCCAAGGAGAACTTGCCAGGCTACAAACACTTCAGTCTGTGAACAAGTGCTGACATCAAGTGAACTATAGTGCCAAGGAGATGGCTGCACATCCAGGATTTTGAGTAACCTTGTAGCTGCACTTTGGCATCAGAAGCACAGGAAGGTGTTACTATGTTAGTGTGGCCCAAAATACAAAGGAATGGGTCATGCCTTCAGAATTCCTTTGTGCAGGGGTGCTTGGAGAAGAAGGCCTGACAGAATATAGTACACTGGAGTTTTGCTGAAGCATCTGGGCAAAGTGCTCATGTTAGCTGGAGAAGTCTGGTCTTTGGAAGTCAGTACAAACTGATTGGAATAGAGATCTGAGAAGAAGTCATGGTGTAGAATCCACTTTTTTATGTTCCAAGTTGTCCTTATCTTTCGCTTGAAGAGAGCACATTGCACAGCCATTGCCTTGGCAGGACAGAGCAGGTTGCAGTCTTTCTCAGGACTGTTTTTCTTCTATTCCAACAAAATGAACATGTTGTGAGGACAATGTGTAGGTCTCTCTGGGAGGAAGGAATTGAAATCTTGGTTTAGTGCAATATTTTGACTTATGTCAGGAGCTCCAATAAGTTCTGCATTCTCCAGGGGAGGAAAAGCTGTTTCAAAATTTTACTGTTCCCTGTTGCATTGAAATAAGTGGTTTCATAGATAATTTACTTTCTGATTTGTTTGCTTTGCATTCATTCCTGTTCTTTGTGTGTTTTGCTGCAGAAGGCATTTTTTTGTAACATGCATTACTAAGGCAATAAAAACATTTTAAAAATGCATCCTCTTTGTTCTCAAAGGGGAAGTTAATTATGGGTTCGTGGAACTCTTAGCAACTTGTTTCATTTTTAGTAAGGAAAATAGTGATAAAGTTGTAATACATTTCAGCCTACAACAAGAGACATTTACAAAAACTTGGACCCAAGTAGCCAGAGAAATGACACCACATTGACACTGTCTTTTAGTGAACATCCTTTAGAGAAAGTATGTTATAAACCAGAAGCACTTTGTATATTTTAGTGCAAGACAGCAGGAGTTAGAGATTCTTGGGTTTTTCGGTGATCCACTTTAATTAATCTAATATTTTTCCTATTTTCATGGTTGTCTGAGTAGTGAGTAGCCTGTCCTTGTGCAAGTGGCATGAGAAGCGAAAGATTAAAAGATCTCTGAACAGTTCCTATTGTGCCATTAAAGCTAAAAGCTACAGTTGGTTCTGGGAGGCAAAGAGGGTGGTACTGAAAGAAAACATCAGTGAGAGGAAGGACACCAGGAGAGAAACAAGTAAAATAAGCAAAAAAAGATGAAAAGAATAGGTTGGAGGTGAATAGTGGGAGGTTGGCATTTCAACATCTACATTTTATTTACATGACTTTTGAACAATCAGGCTTTCTGTGCTTGCAATCATTGTCATAGGGTGGTCTGTTGGAGGCAGTTATTAATACACAGTCTAACTAGAGAACAGTTTTTTACATGCTGCCTTAGATTGCTTTTTCCTTGTTGCCAGCTGTGTGGTGCTGGAGCCAATTTTTAAAATATACTGCCTTAATAAATTCAGTTTTTCCCAACAGCAACATTGTGATATCCACTGGTAAAAGACTGGTGTGAAACCTACCAAATATTTTATTTGGAATGTAAAACTGTTTGGGTGATTCCAGGGTTGAGAAGTCAATGAACTCTCCTGTTCACCACCTAGCTTCATATAAAATGTTAATCATGATCTTACTTAAAACTCAAAAAATGGTTGTAAATTACAGGTATCTATAGACTGCAACACACTGTTCATCAGAGAAGAAAAACTGTTAGAACCAAACACAGATGCCTAGACTTGACTTCG
The DNA here is from genome assembly GCA_013397075.1 of Rhabdornis inornatus. Taxonomy (NCBI): domain Eukaryota; kingdom Metazoa; phylum Chordata; class Aves; order Passeriformes; family Rhabdornithidae; genus Rhabdornis; species Rhabdornis inornatus. Next base: position 82,506 of record VWZS01007632.1, on the reverse strand, counting down.
TATCATCCAAAAAGGTCATAATACACAATAAGTATGGATCATCATTCATAAAATCTGGCCAAGAAATTAATTTCTGTCACTGCTGAAGAACAGTAAAGGCATAGACTCATGCAAAATTAATCCTTAGTACTGGAGAAGATAACAGAGAAAGTATTTATTCAGAAGTATCTTTCATTAATGATTTATGAAGGAGGCCGTCAGGGACACCCAGCTGGGGGAGAGGTGTGGGAATGCCAAGGAACACTCATTGGGTCTCTGTCTCTGCCTTTCGGAGCTCTCAGAGCCTGCAGAGCCCCAGGAGATGCCACATCCTGATGTTACTCAGGCTGGGGGGACAGTTGTGTCTCTGTGCCTGAAGCCAGGTGCTTCATAAGGGGCTGTTCTGTGCTCTGTCCTAGTTCTGCTTGGGAGGCCAAGGAAGTGCCAGGCAGGTGTAAAGGAAACTGGGAGCATGTGGCAGTCAGCCATGAATCAGCTGGCAAGCTGTGGGTTTCACTGGGAGTAGGAGCAGTCTGGGAGCAGAGGAGAGCAGCAGCTTTGCAGCAAGAGTGCTCTTTTTTTTATTTTTCCAAGCTGAGGACCTCATCACCATGCTGGGAAGTTTGTAAAGGCTTTTTGGAAAGGCTGTTCCAAGAAGAGAAAGGCAGACAACCAGTGAAGTCTGTCAACTCCTCCAAAATGTGGCCTTCTCCAGGTGTCCTCAGTCTCTTACAGTGAACAGGTCATGTCCTCTTCTCATCCTGTCAGCAGCCATGAACTCCAAACCCTGGCTTTGTAGCAGCTGTGCACAAATTGGGAGCCTCCAAGTTCCCTATCCCTTTCTGTGAATCCCTGTCCATACTGGAATTCAGTAGGTATTTTTCCCAGGGGTTTTTCTGTCATGGTTTTGGGAACTGAGGCTGGAATCAGGAGCATCGAACATTTTAAATACTAATTTATAAATTAATTCAGCCTACACAGTGCAGAATCCAAAGCCTCCAGGATATGCCAACCGTGCAGTGAGAAAAGAACCTGTCACTTCAACAGAAGTTATTCAGGTGCAATACTGTTTTGTCACTTGGCACTGAGTAGTGATAATCCTGACAGCTTACTTAATTTTATTTATGATGTTACAGAAATGGTTTTCAAAGTTTTATTGCTGTATAGCTACAAAACCCTTTATAGCTGTACATGAGTTCTACTCAAGTTCACACTCACCTCCCATGAAAGCAGTTAGTACATCATGGCTCTGAACAGCTGACCTGTCTGGACAAAGAGTCAGCATGGAAATTTGATAGGGAGCAGTGAGAATCAGAGGAACTCTGCAGGACTAAAATGCAGAATTTCAAGACTTCAGGGTTATATTCATGAAGTTAAAGATGGTGGCTATTTTGCAGGCTGGTTATTGAAGATATTTAAGCTCTTCAGTTACAAGAGTTTGCTCAGGTTATCTCTTACAAGCTGTTTTCTGTACACACAGAACATTGTGAAGCCAGTAATTCCTGGTGAGGATGAAGACAGTTACAGGCAGTGCTACCCAGATGTGTGACTTGTTTACAGCTAAACTTTGGGAGTAGCAGCAAAGCTGAATGAAATACATTTGGACCTTACCAAAAAAATGCAGCTTTCTTTTCAAGTCATATATTTTGAAGGCCAGGCCTTTGGTCTCAGTTGCTCTCAGCAGTATTGTTCTAATGGACACAATAGACATAAGAAATCCCACGTTCCTGTTTCTATTATTGTGTTGCCAAGTGACTAAAGGGAGTCACATAGGCCCCCACATTGAAGAGTGCCCATCCATGCTGGGGTCTTGCATGCTCAGTTTAAAATATGTAGGGTGCTGACATGCAGATGCTTTAGGAAGCAACTTCTAGAAGGTATCCAGGACCTCTTAAAATCACATCCTAAGCAACTCAACTTTTCAACAGGACTGCCTTGCTCTGGAGGTCACTTGTATTTCCTCTTATGACTTCTCCAGAATTCTCCACTGGTGGAATACTTGGTGCAGCAAAGATCTGCCAAAATACCAATTGACCCTGTTGAGAAGCTGCCTTGCCCAGGACACTGGAAACACTGCAGCAGTAATTCCCAGAGCTTCAGTCAGTGCTCTGTGTGCACACACGGACACTATGGCATCAAGGAATACCAGACACCAAGTGCTGCTACTCTGAGCAGTCCAGGGGTTAATTCCCATGTACAAAACAAGCCTTTTGTCACTTCAGGTGTGCATTTTTGCATTGATCCATACAGGTTATTTACTCAGTACAAGTTTCCCCTTGGGTGACTGAGCTTTGCATAACTAGACACCTTGGAAAGGCACCTGCTTAAAATTTGCTGAGAATTCATCCTGTGAAAATTCTTCACAAACTACAGTGGGAACCTCTCACCCCATGCTGGAATCACCAGTATGATGGAACTGGCTCCTTCAAGTAGCATTCAGGTTTGGCCACCCATGCTCAGAAAGATACACTGAATCAGGAAATGGCCACTGAATGGCTGAAGAATAAAGAAACAATTGTATAAGAAGTGTTTTTTTTTCACTCTAGCAACATACCAAGGGGATATCCTTGACGTCTGCAAATAAATCATAAAGAAAGAAAATCGACCTCAATTACTTGGCTATAAGGTAACAGGAGCAATCAGAAGTGCAGAAATGTTGTTGGAAAAAGGGTTGGACCATTGTATCTAAGGTACACAAACCTAAACTCACTTACCATCTGCTCCTTTTGCTTATTCTCCCCCGTCCTTAAATTATATGTGGAAATAATTTGACCTTGAACATAACTTTTGGTTTTTTCTGAGACACAAAAAGCAGGGGAAATCTAATACATTCTGTTTGTGTGTAATAATCTAAACTAAAAGGCAGCTTTGGCACAATACTAAATGTGAACAAACTAGTCAACCAATAACTCTAGTCTGGAAGTTGAAGAAGGTTTCTAACAGTGGGGAAAACCTGGTTCCATAACAGAGTTTAATTAGCAGTTTGTGATAGATTGTGACTGGACTTGAACCTTCTAGTCCGTCTCTTATGAAAACAAGAGGCTTGGGGTTTTTTTATTCATGCAGGTATTTTTTTCTGCAGAGGTGGCAGTGAATCAGAACATTAACTCTAAACTTCATTGAACTTCGAGAAACTTGGATTCTGATTTGTACTCCCCAGCTGGAGATCAGCTGAAGACATAGGTTGTATTTACACATACGCAGAGGAAATAAAGCAGTTTTATCAATTCACACCAAAAGAAAGATAACACACATTTTCTCACGTGAGTCTCACTTTAGAGAGTGCTGCCTGAAGATGGTTTTGCTTGCATAACTCTCAGACAGAAACAAAAAAAATGCCACATGTTTTGCTGAGTTCTATTGTCTGTCCCTCCTTTTGTAAGGAAATTAAAGCCTATTTCTCTCCTAGTTCCATGAAATCTATCCAAATCCTGGTAACAAGCCTCTGAGAAATTGCTCAGAGGGAATAACAGACAAGGGTACACCCTGCACTGCTATGTTACTGCTCCGTGAGTTCCAGACAAAAGCATTTCTTGTGGTTTGGCAGCAAGCATCTACTCCTAAAACCCTGGGATTGCATTGTTCTTTACATGTCAAAAGTTGATTTAGTACCCACAGGCACAGATTGTGGGGTTCCTCTTTTTAGGAGGGATCTTCAGGTTTTCTAGACTGCTGCGGTCACCTCTCCCAGCCAGTGACACCATTTGGGAGAGTCACACCCAAGTGGACTGTAAAGAACAGACCCTCAGGTCTGTCCTGCAATGAATATTCCAGGATTTTTATCCTGACCTAGGTTAAATGGTAATACTCCAGAAACTGAGCAACTGACTGCCAGGCCCATAATAACAACTCTGAATCATTAAATAAAGATACATCTTCAGGATAAATTATTGTTAAGGCTCCAAAATAGTTCTGCTGTGTTTGGAATTCTAATAATGGTAGGCAAGCTTGACTGGAACCTCTAATGATACAAAGATCTTGCAGTCTTGCTTATCTATAGCTAAGTTAATGAGCCTGGGACCCAAACACAGCTATTATGAGGCCCTGCTGCTCAGAATGGTGTATCTTTACTTTCAAAGCAGATCATTAAAAGTAATATCTAATGAAAACTCCATCTGTTTTCCATTGAGCGTACACTTGGCTTTTTTCTTTTTTATTCTCTAAGGCTCCGTGAAGCTTTGCAGCACACAGGGCTGACACTGTCACATGCTAACAGGACAAGCCAGCCCTTGATGCAATTCCTTTGTCCAGGGAAGTTAAATATTGGGTATATCTGGATCTATTAACATAAAGGTAACCTTGACCTTTAATTTCTTTTATATCCAGGAACTGGAGAGAGATGCACAAATATGAAGTGTTGTAATAAATTTTAAGTCACACAGACCTGCACAGAACCAAATCTACAGACATAAATGTTATTTTACAAAGCATTAGCAATAAAAGCTGAGACTTGCCACTCTGTTCTCTCTCTTCTACCCAGCTAAATGGGAATTCTGAGCCCTGCTAAGACACAGGGTCTATGACACCAAGTTGGCAGTTGTGATCCCTACAGACACTCTTACAGTTTTCTATCACATGAACCTACAGAAGCCAAACACATGCACATGCAGTTTCCATTACTAAATAATTCATTTGCCAGTTCCAGAAAAACCTGGTAATATCAGATACACAAACTCTTTATGCTAAGTGCTGTTAAAGCCTCATTTCCAGCAGACTTGAGTCTTAAGGATTTACCCAAGTGTAGATTTTCTGTCCTCTTACAAGGGTTTTCCTCCCTTATTCCCTATACAGACAAGACTACCTGCAGTAATGAATTTTTTAGGAATTTCACAGAACAAGAAAAACGTGCCTAAAAACATGCCTAAACTGACCATGGAAATTAAAAGGTTTTTTCTCATCAAAAGAAGGAAATTCTGGAACAAACACCAAATAAAGTGGGAAACTGGGAGAATAGGAGAGACAAGGAAAGAGCATATTTTTGAATAGCACCAAGCTGTTTATGAAAAAGATTGGAAACTTGGCTCACTACAGAAGCAGAAAAGTGGACTCAGCAATCCAAAAGATAATTTTAATTCTACATTTCCTTCACCAGAACTGGTGATAGTATAGATAATTATTCCTTTAGAATTAGGTTTCTCTGCACTTGCCTGTGCAAACATGTAAGTTAAAATATATGTCATCTCTTTCCCATGCTCCAGCAAGGACAATAAAAAGAGAATGTGACCTCTTGTGTGGCCTGTAACAAGCATAAATTAATGATGTCTTAATATGCTTTCAATGTGGCAAAAAGTCCCATATTTCATACAGCTTTATAAATAAAGTATATCTTCTCTGGTTGATCACAAATAAACCAGAAGACAAGCAAGCAAGTAATGTGGAGATACAAAGTAATAAAGATTGATTCTTACCTTTTGCTTTTGTAAGAAAATGAGACTCATGTTTATGTTTGTTTATATGAATGGGCCCCAAATAATGTTGGAACTGGTTCATAATTCCCATTCAGATTTTTAGAACTTACGATATTTAATTCCTGCAAGTTCTGTGAAAATAGGCAGCCAAGTTAAGACAGATTATTCATTTCTCATTGAAGAAACAGGCTAAAATGAACGCAATCCCCATTAAACATCAGAAAACCCATGCCTAAACACAATCCAAAATATACGTCCATAGGAAAAAAATATTTCACTGTTTGCAGAACTACTTGTATTGAATGAGATCACAGAGATATAACATCAGTATGACAGAATCTAATCACCACTCGACAAACATTTTGGAAACAAGTCAGCAACCACATCTGCTTCACCAGAACCAGAGCCTCATGTGATAGGAAGCTTATTAGAGACCCTGTCTCTCATTATTTTGTTTTTGCTTATAACTTCTCAGCGTGAATATTCAATATTGCAAAATCAACCAGTTTCCTTTACAGACCATCCAGAAAGGAGAAAGAAATTGTGTCAAACATTCCAGATCCTGAAGAAATTGATGCCTGTGGAGCTATGGATTTCTACCAGCAAAACATCTGGCACAAAACAGCATAAAACATGAATAATTTCCCTCTCTTTCCCCTTACCATTGGTGTGAAGCAATAATAACTCCCCTGAAGTTTTCTTGATGTATCAAGCCTGAAAACAAGAGGAAAGTGAAGAAATCCAGCCCTTTAAAAATGGCAAGACATAGCAAGACATCTTAAAGGAGTACATCTCAAAACACCTTGTTTTCTTAGTAGCAGAAAATGTTACATTGTGAGACATTTTTCATGGTTACTATACATGAAACAGTTGCTTTACAATACTCTGAGTACAATTTAGGAATTCCTATTTGGTGCTCTTTCATAGCTTTGGTCATAGCTCCAGGAGTCAGAGCCTCTGAGCAAATAAATTTGGTAAAATTTACAGGGAAAACCACCACTCGTAGGAAAATCTGTCCATGAGTGAAGCCAAATGCCAGGGTAACAGCAGCTCTGTGTACTCAGCCTTCCTTAGCTGAAACACTTCCTAAAGTGAAGGGATTCACCCCAAACACTCCTAAATTGGGTGGTTCATATGCACCAGCCCTTGAGTCACCTCTGCAGCCACAGCTGGTGATGTGAGAGCCTGCCTGCCCCTCCTTGCTGTGCCCAGCAGTGGGATGAGCTTGGGAATGTTGTGTGGCTGAAATATGGGCACCTCCATCTGCTGAGTGGCATCAGTCCTGTGCCACACAACAGCTCCTGTCTTCCCTTCCCATCCCTCAGCCCTGCAGGAGTTCTCCTTGCACATAAGGCTGGACTGGCAGCGGCATTTGGAAGTGCTGAGCAGTGGGGCAGCACTCACTCCCCTGGCAGGGAGGTGTTGTATGGATAGATCCCCACCAGGGCCCTGTGCTGGCCTGGCATGTTTTATACAGATAAAAACTCTCAAACAGGGTCCCACTCTGCAGACACATCACACAACATCTTCCCAAAGCCTCTGGATAATTTTCCTTTCTTCTTTCTTCATCACCTTATGGATAGATAAAAAACCTTTCAGGGAGATCTTTATTCGGTGTTGCCATTTCACCCCACAGATGTCAAAGTGATTTTTACGCTCTTTCTGCTCAGCTAATTGCCAAGCCCCAACAAAGGGGCTTTAATGGGTTGCACCAGGCAATAAACCATCATCTATTGGCTGTAGCAATGAGGAAGGAAGAGAGGGAATGCAAAGCTGGAACAAAGCACAGTCCCAGAGCAGGTCCAAATACTTGCAGAAACTGATTTATCCAAATATTTGATACCAGATGTTTTATTCAGACAACTTTAACAGACCTCCACAGAACATTAAACACTTCTTGTGTTTTCAGTGTCCAGCCCACTCCATCTGGGCACTTCTGCCACAGGGCACAAACAAAACACTGCTTAATATTAATCAAAGAAAAGAATTTTGCTCTGCAAGCTCAATATAAAAAGAGTAAGAGCAAACACATGCTAAGCTGCTCCTGGGAACACTGAACATATCAGACGAGCTGTCTTGGATTACAGCATTTCCAAATTATGCCCAAAGTCTTGTTTTAGGCAGGATATATTAGTGATATGTTACCACAAATATCATGCTAAGCTGAAGCTCTTTTCCTATCTGATTAATAAATATCTGATCCATAACATACCAAATTCATATTTCATTGCTTACCTGGAGTTTCCACAGATTATTGCATATTACTAGACCACAGAAAAGTTGCATCCTTTTTCTTGGACATCTATTTGGGTATCACTTCTTTACAGATAACATTAATTTTCTCCTGTGCCCATTTTTAGCCCCATGGACTCCTTGCTCTCCTATTAGTTCCTTCTCTCTAGCCCATTAACAGCCTGTAGCCATATGTACTAAAAATTACTACTTATTGCACACATCTGTGCAAAACCTTTTTCCAAATTATTTTAATTATTGAAATACAGGACTACCTATATTTGTCAAACAATGCCAGGCTGTTGAGACTCTGCAGTGGCAGCTGAGGTCACTTCTCCCTTATTTTCTCAGCTGCCAATGCACCCTCCTAGTCTCTTTCTGCTGATTCAACTCTGCAAAGGCGAAAGATAACAGGATAAGTATCTGCCCAGTTTTCTCTCTCTGCAGTAGCTCCTCTCCATGGTGGATTTAATTCACTTACCTTTCTTAACTGGCCCCATCTGTTGCCACCTCCACTTCCTCCTTCCTTGTATCTCTTGCTCCCTCAGTCAGTATTCAACTCAGAATACAGCTGTTCTTTAAAATATGTGAGCTTCTCGGTTGTCTCCTGTCCTTCTGAAAGGCTGACAGCTCTGCCAGCCTTCCCTTGTAAGTTCCTTCTATAACTGACTGCATCCTCTTCCTATGAACTGCTCGTGCATCCCAGCAGGTGCAGCTGGACCCTGGGATGTGCAGAGCTGCCTCTGTCCCGACGCCACCGAGTTCTTGTGTGTTTTCTCAGCTCAGGCACTGGATGGTGCTCTTGGCACTTCCATGCTGCAAAAGCACTTTCCAAGCTCTCCCACTTCTCCCGAGAGCTGTAAAAATTCCCCGGGGTCACATACAGTTGCACGTCTAAGCCTCTAAATCCCCAGAAGAGCATGTTTTGGCTACACAGAATGTAGCTGAGGCTGCAGTGGAAGAAGCTCGGCTAGGTAAGGACAAATGCCAAATGAAATGTCTCTGCCTATGACACACAAATCCACTGAGCACTGGCTTTCACACTCGGCCTCAAACATTTTGTTTGCTAATTGGTTCCTTATCAGCGTTCCCCATAGCAACAAGGGAGATGTAAGTGGCATAAAGTGGGCTCAGTGACATTATGTCTGCATGTAAATGTGACTGGGATTGTGCATGGAGGGGATGATCTGATGGAGGTTAACAACATAATGTGAAACCTCCTGTGGTCTCAGGGGAGAAAGGAGCTTCTTAATGCTGCCTGAGTGAGGCAGGGAAGCTATCTCAGCAGCAAACCTTTTTGAGAGAATCAGACAGATTGTATAGAAAATGAGTTTGTTTGATCTTTTTGCCACCAGATGTTTGTCTTCAGTTATTTTTCATAAGAAGGTCAGAAGATTTTTGGTATTTTTAAAGGTGTCATTAATAAGCAAAGGAAATATACTTTATGGAAAAAAACCCCAAAAAACAACAAAAACAGGACATAAATGTTCAGGTTTTTTCCTTTCTTCTGTTGACTTTTGTGCATCCCTAGGCAAATCAGGCTGTCTATCTGAGTTTGCTCAGCCTTGTAAACTGGAGATTATTCTTTCGCTTCCAGCTCTTCTAATAGGCTCTTTCTTCAATGGAAGATGCCATAAAAGTACAAAATATTTTGTGTGTCTGCATCTAAGGAACATAGGTCTGGAAAAGGCACTCTAGCAAAATAAAGAAGCAAATAGAGAGATCACTTTAGCATTTAGGAGAAATCGGGGAAAAGGGAATAAAAGGATTCATAAGGATGGGGTGGCATTGATGAGAAACATCTGGACTGGCTGGATGTACCCACTGACCTAAGATGTGAGATTTAAACCTGTATTGGTAAGTATTTGGATTGGACCACCTCTGGCTCTATAGACATCAGCACAGCCCCAGAAAAGGCTCAGGAATCACTGAAGAATCCCACCTGGAGGAAGGCCTTGAATTGCACTTTCCAGCAGTCTTACCTGGATTAAACAGTTCAAAGGGTGGGCTTGTTCACCTGAAGGACTGGCACAGATTTGGTGACCCCCTGAAAGCCTATGGCAACTCTTCAGCTGCCTGGTCCACTGTTTACACAAAGACTGCTCCATCTTCTTGGGTTTCCTCCTTCTAAATGTCTCCAAAGACAGTTCTGAAAGGGACAAACTGAGGGTTAACAGCGCTTGGATGAATAAAACACTCCAAAATGAGCACTGCTGTTGAAGCCTTAATGGAAATCTTTTGGCTACACGATTTAATATGACACACATGGGACAATGAATTTTACAGTACTTGCAACAGTCCCTCCTTCTCTTGGCAAATGGGCATAGCAAACCATTAGAATTTATGGGATAACTGAGCTGCTTGTGCCTCAGAGGAAGAAGATAGGATGAATGACCCAGTCCTGCAGATCTGACATGACTCATCTCATCGAGGTTAACCAACCGGCCGGCTCAAGATTCAGAAGTTGAGTGCAAGAGATGCTACTGCTCATGGGCTGCTGCTTAGAGAAATGCTACTGCAGGCAGTACTCAGGTGTAAAACAGCCTCAAGAAGCAAAAATCCTGTTGTTATTTTAGGTTTTTAGAAGACAAGCATAATCTCATTAACAGAGTAAAAAATGAGAGCTCTCTCTGGGGTCCCACTGCCCTCATTGTCCCCACATGCAGAACCACGCTGGGATTCCTCAGTGAGGTCTGACAAATGTGTGGTGACTGACACAGACCTTGCTGGTGCCTCTCTCCTCTGCTGTGACATCCTGCTGCAATAACAGAGCTGCCAGGAGGGAGCCTTTGTCCAAGTCTGCCCTCAGCAGCGATGCAAGTAGAGATGCTGGTATTGCAGTAGTTGCAGTGTGGGCAGGTAACTTTGTAGTGCAAGTTTAGTGAGTCTGAATGGGGTATGGCTTATTTTCAGATCTTCCCAGGAAGGAGTGTGTAAGCACAAAGAAGAGTTGTGCCTCCCTGCAATGGCAATTCTGATGTACTGCTGAGCAAGGTTACCCAAAAGACTGTGTTCTTAATGTGCCCTTTGTTATTCACACAGACTGAATTTCTGATTTCTTGGTCATTTTGCAGAAAGAAAAATTGTTCTGTTTCATGGTATATCACAACATTCAATGAGCGTGTCCCTTGGGAACACCAAGAGCTTTCAGATCTTAATATAGACATCTTTCAAATGAGATCATTAATGTGTATATATCTGGATTTAGGGCCAATGCAAGCACTTCGATTTTTTGCCTGCCAAATTTTCATTTTTGGCTCCATTTTCTTCCCATATATTTAAAGAACTGCACCACATGGAATCCTTTAAACAATAGATGGGATAACATAATTTTTCAATTGCTCTTGAAAAGGTTTTTAACCACATAAACTATTCCAGGGTTCGCTAAGAAGTTACCACTGCAAATAATGTAATTGTTCCAGACTAAATTCCTTGCATTCCAGAAGAACTTTTGAAGCAAAGAGCATGACTGATTTGGGATTTTTAACCAGCCTCTTTATGGTAATACTTAGATTAATGTAAATTTTCTCCAAAAGCTTTGCTTTAAAAAGAAAAGACCAAAGCCCAGAAACACTCCTAGCTGCAGAACCAATACTTAATGTTAATGACCCATCAATCTCAACTGAAGGAAAATAAACATTTAAAAATTAGGAAACTGAACACTTTATTTTAAACAATAAGAAAAAGTGAGAAAAAGAGTAGACAAAATCTGGCAAACCTAGAAATATATAAAGTGCAAGCAATAAATTCTGGTTTACCTCTTCTCTTTTGTGAGCAGGACAAGGCTGTTACTTGCTTTTGGAACGAAGTCAAGGCTCGCTGCCCTCCACCACCAAGTCCCTCCTTAAAGATGTGTGACTTCTGTTTCCCTGGGCTTCACCTGGAATTTAAAACACATATTTTTTCCTGGTAACATATTTACTCTCATCATCTGAAGCATTCTTGTTGCATTCCTCCAAAGATGATGTCATTGCATGGTTTGGCCAATGGAGGCTATTACCCAATTTTCCACCGTGTAACACCTCCAGGTAGAGTAGGTGGGGGAGATGGAATCTCCTGCTTGCTGAGGCAAAGGGCTCCAGTCCTGCAATTCTCTTCCCCTGTGGTTCAACTGGAGTTGAGCCTTAGCAACCCACAAAGCTGCTTCCCAAATCCACCTCCTTACTGAGCTTTCTTGGATTAATTGAATTAAGCAGTGGGTGGTTTAAGAGATGAACTACACTGGGAGCAGGGCCTGTAATTCACTGCAAGCCCCCACCACACAGGGCACAATGGAATCCAGCTTCTTCATGGCCAGCAAGGCAGCAGACATAGAGAACAGCACTTCAGAGGGCCCTTTGGATCTCCATTCTGATTCTGTGCTACAGGCCAGCTTCTCAGTTCCCACACATCAGCCTGTTTCCACTGCATTCACACCAAATGCAGACTTGGCCTTGCAAGTCCAGGAATTTAATTTACCTTTTTAAAGACTCTGGGGTTTGCAGAATGGGCTTAGCTGTTGTTTAAAACAGTAGTATCTTGTATCACTCAAAAGGAATTAGCTCTGTATTTATTAGCCAAACTTCCTGTGACTACAAAGCTTTTGGGATCATACTCTTCCTCAGTCTGATCACAGCCCTGCCCCTTTAATCATCCACAAGGAGGGACTTGCTGGAGTTGCAGGGACTCCCCCAAAGCTGTGAACTTTGTGGCAAGTACAATATATGTAACTGGGTCTTGTCCTGGCATGGAGCTGGGACACAGCCAGGGTAACTCAACCAGCCTCAGGATCTGGGACTAGTGTCACAGATAAGGACAGTGATAATTACATTCTTCAAAGCCTTGTGAAAATAGATGCCTCAGTTGAGGTTAAAGTGCCCCAAGTAAAGGGAAAAAAAAAAGGCAAAAGCAAAGACACAGAAAGAGAAAAATCTTTCTACATGATCACAAAAATAAGAAGGGAAAGTTTCATTTGGAACTCGAGCACCCAAATACCCATAAGCACAGAAATCAAGCAACTGTAAGACCTATTAGGAAAACAGATTTAATATTTTTTTTAATTTTTTAATTTTTCTTTCTCCACTTCTTTATTTTCCTCAAGGAAAATGAAGGTACTTCTTCTCTCCAAGATATGTTATGTGAATTACTTCACTGTGCTCTTTGCAACCAAACACCCCCATTCCCCTCAGTTTGCTCCTGGTCTCCAGTAGCCACTGTGTGTTCACACTCACTGCTTGCCCCTGGATGTTACTGTTCAAAACAAAACCTGCAAACTTCTTTCTTCCAATGAACCTGCAGGATTAAATTTCAGGCAGAGTGCAAGGTGACAGCTACTCCTCCACCTGTACTGACACAGCACACACTCTCCAGGAAGATGCATCTTCCATTCACATGTTTGCTGCTTGTGGTGCTGATGCTGAAAATGCCCATGTTAGGCTTTTAGGCCAAATAAATTTGATAAAAATTCATGGGATTTTAGGAGCATTATTTCTGGAGAAGCTTATTCCAGAAATAGTCTCTGCTCACCTGCGTCACTGATTCCTTAACACTGCATTTGTCTGACATTCACAGCACTGGGACTGGAATTCAGGACTTCAGGGCTCTGCTGGTTCTGTGCTGCAAGACCTTTTCCTCTGACTGAAAATTGCTGCTAAACCTCCTTTACCTCTTTTAAGATTTAGCTGAGTCATGCTGGGAAATCCTTTGAGATCAAGGCTATAAGAACTACAAGTGAGTAGAATTAAACGGGACATTTTGGGAGGCACAGAGGAAGTTACTCAATTGTTGCAGGTTAGAAGATATTCTGTTAGGTACTACATAAACGTTCACCTCTGTCAATTCAAATTACTGTCCAGAAAAGAAAGATTAAGTAAGAACCACACCTATAAAGCTAGTACAGCTCTAAATTGAAGAACAAGAAAGCAAAATAAAAGTACAAGCCCCTTGAGAGTTCTTATATTTTTTTTCAAACTACAGATAAAATCCATTCAGAATGTAAGCTCAGGAGTTCAGATAGCGACTTGGAAATGTTGCAATTCCAATAGTCAATGTCCCATCATCCCATCTATGGAAGTGATGAAAGTGAAATTACATTCATCCCTTAATAAGCACTTGTAGGTACAGCAGATATCAAGCTTGTTATTATCTTGCTTTCTTTTTGCAGCAGGAGTGATGCTGCACTGAGTTTGATCATTGACCGACCAAAATGTGTCAGTGTTTTGCCTCAACACGAACAAGATGAAATTAGCTGCTAATATGGGTGCTCTGAAATACCAATATGAACACACACCAGGCTGGAGTTTCAAGAGCTCGGTTCTTACACTCAGGACTAGATTTTCAGGGAGATTCATGCACTGAATGCTTGTAACATCCATCTACTCATAAAAAAGCCTAAGAAGGAGCTAAGAAGTTTGTAAATGTACCTCAAATGATAGATACTTCATCCTTTGATCACCTGCCACTAAGTCAGCAATTCTGTGAGCAGCTGACACTTCTGGATTCTCCAAATTTCCATGAAGAAAACCCTAGATGTCTCAATTTGGGAACACTGAAAAGTTAAGTCCTTAGTTTAAACCTGCTTTATACAATGGCAAAGACTGAGAAGATTTACCTCAACTGATTAAAAAGGGCAAAATAGGATAATTTTCAAAGACTCCCTATTTCAGGTTTGCATTTGGTTTAAATAAGCAAAATTTTAACGGGAAATGCAGAATCCCGTGCCTTGCCATACCATGTATTTTGGCAGCAGTCTTGAAAGACTGTGGCAACAAGTGAGATCCAGTTTAAAAGTGACTCATTTTAGGGTATGCAAGCCATAACAAAAGTGAGTTCTAACAGATCCTGCCCTTGGAAGGACCTGGTGTAATTTCTACTCCAACTCTGTGCCTTCTGTGATTTTACATGTGCTCAAGTGATGTAGGGATACTATTTTATTGCTACAGCCTGGAGTTCAGACATTCTCCCAGTTAGGTGGAAGGACTAAAACCCACCAAAGGACTAAACCTCCCTCAACACAGCCCAGCCACGGGTGCTGGGGAAGGGACCCCTTGGCAGGACAGGCTCCTTCCACTGCCCACCCAGGTCACAGCTGCATTATTGGTGTGACAAGAAGTGTGACAGCTAAAAATAGGCCAGGGACTAATACACCAATTTCCATGCCAAGTGTGTAATTTACTAATAAAACTTTCTGGTTGTTTGCGGACCCTCTGGTTTTTGAGGGTCCTTTTGTCCACGAGGATTCATGAATCTTGGGTGCTTCCATCTCCTTCAGGGTGAGACATCACATCAGAGAAGGACTGGATGTGGTACCCATGGTCGGGGTGACAAGGTGGGGATCAGTCTCAGGTTGGACCCGACGACCTCGGAGGTATTTTCCAACCTCAGTGATTAAAGGGCAGAATTTGTTGGTGTTGCTCAAAGCGACTTTCTCAATAATAAACATTAATTATGCCTTCGGGCTGTAGGCCCGGGGATTTCTCCCTTGCCCGGGGCTGAGGGGCCAGACCGGGCAGGGACCCGGGAGAAGCCACCGCCACCCTCACCCTGTCCCCAGACCCTGTACCCAGTCCCTGTCCCCTATATTTGGCCCCTGTTCCCCATTCCTGTCCCTGTTCCCAGTCCCTGTACCATGTCTCCGGTTCCCGTTCCCTATCCCAGTCCCCGGTTCCGGTTCCCGTTCCCTATCCCTACCCCAAATCCCTGTCGCCGCTCCCAGGCCCTGTCTCCGTTCCCAGTCCCTGTCCTCCTTCCCAGTCCCGATCCTCGGTCTCGGTCTCGGTCTCGGTCTCGGTCTCGGTCTCGGTCTCGGTCTCGGTCTCGGTCTCGGTCTCGGTCTCGGTCTCGGTCTCGGTCTCGGTCTCGGTCTCGGTCCCGGTCCCGGTCCCGGTCCCTCCCCGCCCGGCGGCCGCGGCCGCTGCCGTGTCTCACCGTGGGCGCCTGCGCGGGGCTCCTCCTCCTGCTGCTGCTTCTCCTCCTCCTGCTCGTCCTCCCCTCCCGCCGCCGCCGGCCGCTGTCAGGATG
>VWZS01007632.1:1132-66194 GCA_013397075.1 Rhabdornis inornatus | reverse complement strand
GGCTCGGGGAGCTCGGCTGGGAAGGCCTTGGGAGGGGGCGGGAGGCAGCGCAAGTGGATTTTTCGGCTGTAAATGTGGAGCAAGGGCGGCTCCCGGCGCGCACGGAGCGGGGATAACGCTGGGAGGACGCGCTGCTGCTGGGGAAGGGGAGCCCAGCCGGGACGGGACGAGGCCTCCCCGCCCTGGCAGGGTGGCGGTGTGTCCAGGTAGACATTGATCCTCCGGGTGGGACCGTCATTGATTCCGCCACGGCGGGGGATGCTTGGCTGTGTTCGAAAAGGCACCTCGGAAGGTTCAGGTCGGGATGTGCTGTGTGAACAGTCCGTTCCTTGGCTGGAAAAGACAAAGAAAATAACACGTCTTCTCTCAAGGTGGTATGTACCTGTGTAGAAGGAAGCTCAGCTTTCCCTGAAGGTTCTTGCTGGGAAAAGGTTATTTCTGGAATGGTTTGAGAGGATTTGTGAACGTTTTTTACCTTGGAAGAGCTTACAGAACTGTGTGCATATGAAAAAGCTGCAGGTAATGCTTAGCTTGGAAGGTGAGGTTGAAGGGACAGTGTTTACTGTATAGGATGTATGGGAAGGGGTGAGAAAGCCAGGAATTTAAGTTGAGGCTGGTTGTAATGTAGATGTAGGAGAAGTGGAGAGATGTGCAGAATCCTGCAGGATTGGTGCTTACCCAGCCATTGGACTAGGCCAGGGCTCTCCTCTTCTAGAGAGCATTTGAGTTTCCTTGGGAAAGCACTCTGTTAGAAAAGGGCAATGATGTATTCTTAATTATGCATGTCTAGGGAATTGCGTGGGCTTTTTTTTTTTTTTTTTTGTGGAGTTACATGAGAAGGTGTTTATCCTCAGGGATTTCAGCCTGCCTTTTGAGAGTTTCAGTGATGAAGGTGCTTAGATTGTGGGATTTTCCCTACATTAAGGTCAGTCATTGCTGGCTTGTCCTTTGAGACCACTGAGGGGAAGGTGAGTTTCCCTACTGTCACTCTTGTAAGGTCAGCCTAGGTAGGGGTTGTTCTCCTGGACTTTGTGGTGAATAACCATTGTTTATTGTTCTTCTGAGGGCTGCAGAACAACTTCCAACAAATTTTCTTCTTGGCTCTTGCAGACTGTCTCACTGCAGGTGTGCGAGGGAACTGTGCAGTGTACAAATGTTTGCTGCCTCTTGACCATGAAAGGTAGTTGTAGGTTTGTAGTGTATTAGAAGATCCACACTGGATGTATTTGTGTTGCTGTTATTTAAAAGGAAGGCAAAAAGGTGCAAGTAAATTTAATGGTTTGATGGGTTGGTGAAGTTTGTCTTACAGGAGGTATGGATTAGTGTCTTCTTCCTGCTCCCTAGCTGTGGGGACATGAAGATGCTGTAGAAAAGGGGACTGGCTGGAAAGTTGGATGGATTCTGAAAGTGGTGTGTCCTACACTAAAGAATTGGAGCTTCTAAAATGGCTCCTCTCCTTTGGCAGCCATGGGGCCAGTTTGGGCTTTTTATCCACTTTGATTACTCTACTGTTGTTCTCATCTGTGTTGGTTTTGTTTGTAAATAAGTTACCAAAAGTATGCCTTGAAATTGTTCTATTTTAATGCAGAGAAAATTCAAGAAATTAATTATTTAATATTTTTAGTTGTCTGCACTGAATTTATTGCTTAAAGGAGTAGCATAACCTCTGATTTAAGATTACATGTGACAAAATAGAACTGGATTAGTATGTTCCCCTAAGGACAAATAATGGCTTTTTATAATTACTTGTATTGATTATAAATAATTTATTCATTCTTTACTCATGCAAGACATATCAGCTATGATTTGTTTTGTGGAAAGCAAGTATAAAAGAACTACTTTTTCTGCTGTGGTAGAACTAACATACAGAACAACATGAGAGGAATTAATGTAGAAATTGTCTTCTCTTCTAAATGAAGAGCAATGAAACGGGCCCAAGAATAGGGGAAGGAATAGTGCAGAGGAATAGGAAAAGAATGGGCGTTGTGTCGTAGCCTGCTTTGTACTTTGGATTAGTGGAGACGTTAATAACCCTCTAATCCGGTGTGGGGTAACAGAGTTTCTATACGATAAGAACCGCAGGGAGGCCGGGGACAGCCCTTGGCTGCTGCAGGAGCTTTGTGCTGGGAACTGTGAGCTCATGATCTTCACCTGTGCTGCAGGCAGGTGTGTGCTGCCTGCTCATCCTGGTCCAGGGGCTTTTTTGGGGGAGATTTTAACTTATGTGTGTTGTCTAGATTCCATTACCACAGCTGTAATGTCTTTTTTTTTACTTTGGATATAATATCCAAAATTCAGACCTCTGAGGCTCGCTGGGTTTGGTTTGGATCTGAGTATTTGCCATCTCTGAATGTAAGGTTGCTAAACAAAATGTGTTGGCATAGCTTTTCCCTTTCAGAGTGCTCAGGATTTAGTTTACAACACTTCAATGAAGAAACTGCAGTAACATAAAACATTATTTCTTCAATACTAAAGTTAATTAGAATGGTAGGCCAATTATTAAACTCTTCTTACTGCTCTAAACCATTAGTACAGTCAGACTGATATGCTGATTGTCATTGATATTGTTCAGTGATAAACTGAACAATATGGCACAGTCTATCAGATATTGTAATGAGATTTTGCTAGCAGAAAGAATTGATCCAGTACTGGAGTAACTTAGGCTGGTCAGAAGTGTCTGTCTGTCAGTGATGGGAGGCTGTGCCTGTTCTCAGTGGACAGAACTGCTCAGCTGTAGATGGAGGATTGGAGGACGTTGCCATATTGATTTTGGTGCCACACCAGCATTGTGTCCCTGTGTCAATAATCCAGGATCCCAACGAGAGCTGGGACTTGCTGTTGCTGTCATACACCCCAGGGGCCAGGTGATGCTGGTGGAGAGGTCAGAGATGTCGCATAGAAAATTATCTAACAAAACCTGGGCTATTTTTATATTTTTAGTTATTTTCCTTGTAAGTGTATCACTTTTAAACAAAGTATCTAGAAATGCTATTACTCATCTCCAAGCTAGGTGTGGTTCATAGGGGACTGGCCATGAGTGCTGATGTTCAGATCTGCATTGTTGATGCAACTGTCAAATGTCAAACTCTTACCTCTTGGGGAGTAACTTCAAAATTGTTGGTACTTTCCAAGAGGCAAAAAATTTCTTCCCTCACTTTCATTTTGCTCTGTCCTTGCTTTATTATTATTCAATAATTACTACTATTATTACTATATTTCTGGTATGTTGTTACTAATACTACTAATATGCTAAAAATACATTTTTATTAAAACACAGACATTCACACTTTTTAGGTTGTATGCTTTTCTGTCATTTCAGCGGACACATCTGGAATTTGGTTTCAAAAACAAAACAGACACCTTGAATGTACATGCTTCCACCTCTTAGAGTTTCTAAGGAAGTTCTGATCCTCTCAGCAGATCAGTTTGCTTTGACTTTGAAATGGGAATATCCATATTCAGGGTGTCTGTTTTCCTGTCAAAAGTCAAATTGCAAGTCTCCTGATTCTGCAAAATACCCTGACCGTGTTCTTTATTGTTACCTGTTGATCTGCCAGAAGACACAATGAATGTGCTTTAACCTGTGGACTGATTCTCTCTTGCATTTTGGACACTGGAAGATATAAATTCTTTGCCCGTTTTTATTGCTTCTTGGCCACTTCAGCATTGGCACAGAGAAGATGGACTTAGTAATGTGTTTTCTTCCCTTCCTGGCCTGGAGCCTGGGGATGCTTAACTGCTTTCCCATAGCCCTTGGTGGGTGGACTGGATTCCCACTGTGAAACTAGTTTGTGTGCGCTCCCTTGAAAGTGATTGAAGAAGGAATTTTTGTTTTAAAACTTTCAAGAAGCTACACCAAATAATTTCTGTCAATGTGGGAGTGGACCAAATCCCATAGGCTTCATTATGGGTAATGGTTGACAGGCAGACTTGCTGGGCTTTTACTCCAGGCATTTTATTAAAAAGTGCTTCAGATGAGAAGTTTTCTATCCTAAATTTAGGTATTTTGACTACAGTCTTTTCTTCTTAGAAATACCAAATATGTAGTTTTTTAAAAAAATTAAAAAGCCTGAGGTTGAGATTATGGCTTTACTCTGACTGAAGTCTTTCAAGGTAAGAACTGGTAACATCGATAAGCAGCACTTGCTAACCAGGCTGCTATGAAAGCCATTGTGTGTGTGTACTTCAGAGGAACATCTTTCACACCAAAGATGTGGTACTTCTCAGTGGTTCAGCCTTTGCTTGCAGGGTTGGTTTTAGTGTCTGATTTAGTGGTGGCTGAGTTAATGGTACTACCCTGCCCGAATTACTCTATAAATAGGGTAAGCATTGTGTCATTTTAGTCATAGTATAGTCAGTTAAGCATGATGATGAATTATCTCTGGAAAATTTGAAATCATTTGATATTTTTGTGTAAATTGGCATAGGAAGAACAAGTGAGCAGTGTACCCCTGATTAATATTTCTGTGCCTTTCAGAAGGAAGAGTGGGTTTTTCTGCCTGGAAAGTACCTGGTGCTCAAGAAAACTTGTCCTCTTGCTCTATAAACAGTGTCTGTAGTACCCTAAGAATGCAGAACTGCAGCATGAACTCTGATACAATGAGGAATTATGTGTATTTTTTTTTCCCATTCATGTCTCCTTCTGTCAGCCACAACTCCCCTTGGCGTTCAGCTGACTTGTGATGGTGCTTCCCTCATTCCTGTCTCAGTCCTACGCTTCTCTTCCCAGGCCTGGCTCCTTCAGTGCAATGAAAGGGAAAAAATAAAGCTTTTGAGTCACCTTTTATGTCTGTTTCCATCTCCTCTGGCAATTCCTGCAGCAGAAACCTGGCCTTGCTTCCTCTTTGGTTTTTCTTCTCTCCCTGCTCAAACACCCAGACCCAGTCATTTGACTGTGTCTTGGGCAACTGCTGCTCTTCAGCAAGTCCTCTGGTTTCCTCAGCCCTCCTTCCCAGCCACCACCTCAGCTTCTTTAATATTGCTCCCCTTGCCTTTTGCAACCTCTGGTCTGGGGGTGTCCCCTGGACCTTGCCCTTGTTTTGGCTGCTCCAGGCCTTGCTCTGCTCTGTGGGATCACACCCGTCCCTTCATTCTTCCTCTTCTACAGAAACTCGCATGACTGCACAAACTTCCTCGGTGAAAAACATCTTTTCCAAGCAATATTGCTCCCTAGCTATGCTGAATCTTAGCTTATTTGCTCATTTTAAAATTTATTTTTTGTTATTTGAGATCTCTCCAGGTCCTGTTACTCGAGGAGGAAGATCTCATTGTGTTTTACTCTTGGTATAGAGAACTGCTCATCTGCTTTCCAGCCCTGCCTTATACATGTTCAGGTTCTGAGTGTTTTTTTCAGAACAGATTATAGAATTTTGAAGCATTGAACTTCAGTTACCTAATCATGAGGTTGGCTGACATCTAATTCTTTAATACCTTGGTATCTTTATGAACTGAAGTAGGTAAGTGCCTCACAGATTGCAGAAAATTCATTGCTGGAAGTTAACTAATGCCTCTTAGAAATAGAAGATAGAAGCCTTCCATCTTTTGGCTGTCAGAGCAGTTCTGAAAGTTGGTATCAGTTGAGAGCAGGGCAGGAAACAGCAGCAGAGCTGTGATCTGCTCATTTGGTTCTGTTTGCAGTTAAGGGTCTTGTCTTGTGTGTCTGGCTGTGTTAGGGACTGAAAAATAACCAGAATCCTGGAGTTAAAAAAAAAAAAGGAAGTCTGATTTTTAGTTACTTAATAAGCCAAAAGCACTTAATAAACCTTGCTGTGGTGAGTCACACTGAGAAGAAATTTAAATTTGGGTGGGATTTTATTAATATTTATCTTGTTATATTTTGTGGTTTCTGAAAGTGTTCTTGGGTAAAACTGTGGAGAAAAATGCAATAACAGAAGTTATACATGGCAAAGTAAATTGGAATCAATAACTGGAAGGCAATGGTAGCATTAACTGTGTGTATCCCAGAGGGAGTAGCCTGGAGGTGATAGGGAAGGATTACCTGGGGATAAAACCAGACCAGCATTGTTGATTATAATGGTGTTTCCATGCCTTTAAGCCAGTGACCTGAATAGACTGTGTGGTTTGTATTGCATCTTCTGCCAATACATGTTTTTAGCTTACAGATAATTGCAACAAGATTTGCAATGCTGTTTAAATGGCAACAAAGGAGAAGAATATGCACAACAAAAGGAGAAACAGCTCTTTCACTGTTTTTGTCGAGTGTTTCCGTGTGTAACTGTTTATCCCCCACACCCATGCCTTGGTAGGGTAACTTTGTATTTGCATGGCTGCTCACCATTAAAATGCTCCCCAACAGAATGATTTATTTTAATCTATGTTGTATCAGTGCTATGCAAAATGAGGAGGCAGCACCATAGTTGGTTGCTTTAAAAAATGAGCAAAGCAGTGACTTGCAAACAGTAACAGATAAAACCACAGAGTATAATACAATCCTTACATCTGTGTGTTCAGTGTCGTTGCCTTAATCTACACAGGAAGAAACACAGAAGAGTGCTAGAAGTTATTGCTCAAGAAGTAAGTATTTTAACCATCTACAAAAAATTTTCATCCCCAGTACCCTTAAAGAAAATTGTCTTTCCTAAGGCTTACTGGAGTTCATATTAGACTCCCATTGACTTCAGACACAAGAATTGGAACATTCATCTTACATTAACAGTAACCTGTGTCAAAATCCCTCTGATACATTTTATCTGTGGTGTTACTTGGTTTATTTTGGTGAAGTATGAAGCATAAATTTGTCTCTGTTAATTCAAATCATCTGACAGGCTGGCATCTTTATGTCATATACTGCATCTTTTAAATTTTCTTTTAAAGATTGGTTTCAAGTAAGGTTTTCTTAATTGCCAGCTTGCAATGTCTGTTTATATCTTCTCCCATGTGAAATTAATGGGAAAGCAATTAGGCAAACTCTGGATTCTGTGCTTGAGTGATGCTTCTAGCTGTGAAGATATTAGAGCTGTCTGCCTGGTCTTCACAGCTTCTGTTGGAGTCTTAGGTGAAACTGGAGATAAAGATGTTAAATCTCAAAGTGGTGCATTAACTCCTGATGTTACAGAGTTAAATTTGTTGGAGGCACTGAGGATTGCATTTAGCTGATGATCCATCAGGAGGGGTTGTAATGGCCTGTTGAAATGTCTAATCTAACTTTGTATTTGCTTTCAAGTAAAAGTAAATGTGAGCCTAACCTTATTGTGGGATAGGAATGTTTTCTGATATATTTTTATCTACAGCTTTAGGTTTTGTACCAGTCTAAGCACTTCTGTGTTGGAAATTGCAGTGCAGTGCAACTCTTTCAGTTGCATTTGTTCAAAACCTGAGTGTGTACAAACACTAGCGGGAAACCTGAGCTTTGGAATTTGCTTTCTAATGCCAATTAAGTTTATCAGCTTCCCCTGGAGAGTCTGAATGGAAATCAGGATTTGAAAAAGGTCATTTGTCACTTAAAAATGTCAGTCATCAAGTCTTAAAAAAGTAAGTTCTGCTGCATGACTTCACCAATCTCAGTTGCCACAAGGGAGAGTGGGGGACAGAATAAAGGCCAGACTATTTCTTTTGGCAGGCAGCAAGCACTTAGGTTAAACTGATAATCAGACTGTACCCAAAGGCTGTGGTTTCATGTTGCAGCTAAGCAGTCTAGAAAGTTGCTGCCGCTGAAAGAAGTGTTCCTGCTCTCTTCTTCCTGCTCCCACAGTCGTGTTTCCCTCATTTCCTTTGTGCCAGCTCTGCACATTGGACCCATCACTGAGCCAGTCCAGCACAGTCACCCGGCTGAGAACTGCTCACTGCTGAATTAATTAGTTTAATTAATTTAGTGGAAGACCTGATAAGCATTACAGCTGGCATAAAGGAAGGGTGTAGACCACACAGCAGTAATATGAGAGTCCAAGGGTATAACTCTGGCTTTTTTTTCACAGTTTACTCCGATGTGCATGTTCACTGCCACGTGTGTGTCAGGTCTGCTGGGTGCTCAGCCAAGTGCTAGGTGACATCTGCTTTGGACCTGCTTTGAGACCCACTCCCCTCCCACCCTACAGCTTTTTCCTGTATCGCTTCTGATGCTGTCACTGCTGTCAAAAGCTCTCATAGTGTGGTGGGAATAAAAGGCACATGTGGTCACAGTGATGTGGGAGTGCTGAGTTACCCTGTCAGATGACCACCAGTACAGAACTTGATTTAAAATGATTGTAACTGCAGGCTTAGTCAAGGCTTCCCATTCTGTATTGCTTAGACCCCTGGAATATTTTAAATATTCTGAAAATTTCATGCTGGAGGAGAATTTTCTTCCTTTTTAACTGTTCAGGAATTCATGTAGTTGACAAGTGGTAGCAAAAAATATGGATATATAGAATCACAGCAGTATTTTCTGTCAAGAAATAGATTCTAGAGGCTTGGGGGAGTACTAGTCTGTTGTTCTCAGGGAACCTATTAAATTGCTGTAGAAACTTTACTGCAAATAATAGGATCTGTAGCCTGTTCCTTATCAAATAAAGATGTTAATTTTCTTTTCTTATTTGTTATACTGTATTTATCATCACAGTGTCTCCATGAATATATCTGGCAACAGTATTTTCCAGGCCATTCATCAAGATTTATATCCTTTAAGTGGCTAGTCTACAGTGCTGTTTTTTCATGCCTACAACCTGCTGTTCTGACAACTAAAATTTTACAGTTACTATTCCTTGAAAGTAACTTCTTACCCATTCTCTTTCCCAATTTATTCTCTGTTTAGCAATTTGAGTGGCTAGACTATGTAGCAAGGGATAGGGAACCACAGTGGGAAAGAAATCAGGTGTTAACTCCCTTTTGTGCTGCTTGTTCACATCCGTAGCTCTGGAGTTGTGTATGAGTTGCTGCTGTTTCTGAAGTTTTTCTGCTACCTGTGAAATTACTGTTGTGCTGTCTTGTAGCTGTGCATTTGGAAGTGAGTTTCCATGCTCTTGTGGTTATTTCAGCTTTTGAAAATGTCTACAGAGATGCTAATTTGCTTTAAATAGCAGTGTCCTCATACTTGTAGCAATAGTAAATTACAGAAGCCATTGCTTATATAAATTTCACAAACATTGGCTTCTTTCTGGTTTCTTCCACATCACTTTCTTGGTTGAGCTATATTTCACTTTTGCTACCTTCCTTTGAATTTTTAAGTGTGTTAGGTTATCATTAATTTCTTCTTTCTGCTCAGAAATTGGGAAGCAGAGTACCTGGGGTGGTCTGCAGCCTGAATGCTCTCAAAGCTACACCTCAATTCTTGGCCCCATGACAAACAGCAAGACAGCACGAGATCTCAGACTAGTGGTGTCTGGGGGAATTTTGGAATTAATGTATTGGTTTTCTTTTATGTATTAACTTATTTCATCAAAGAGAACAATGCAGTGGGATTGTTTTGTGTTGTTTTGTTGGTTGTTTTTTCCTGAGTTGAGTCATACTTTATTCCCATTTTTTCTGTCTGAAGAGGACAGCCTTTAATAAATCTGTATGCGAAGTGATAAACATATAATAAGGTGTCACAGGGATTTTTTTCCCTCCCACTGCAAATGAGTCAGCAATTAAATTATCGTGAAAGAAAATCAGTCTGTTGTCTGGGTTTAGCTAATGTTTACATTTTAAGAGAGCAGTTACATTAGTGGTGCTCAGAGTGCAAATTGTGCAAGGAGGTCTCCTGTAAAATGAAATGCATATCAGAATCTCTCCCTAAATGACTCTCAATCTGAAATATTTTTATTTGATTGGAACAGCAGATTCGAGGTGGTTTACTAAATCAGACAATATCCTCAACTTAAATTTTCTTTTACTGGGAAGACACACTGAAAACCTCAGTGTCAAGTGTCATTGCCACGTGTAATCCAGTTCTGGATTTTCTGGTTATATCATACAAATAATGAGATGTGGTAGCGTGGAAAAACTTGGCAGAAATATTCTTGTGTAAATATGAAGGCTCATTCATATTTTCAGTCTTGCTCTGGTCAGGAAGATTTATGTGACTTGACATTTTTGGGGACTTGTTTTCAAATGCTGTGGAAGGGAATAGGTGGCTGTGCTGGAGGTCTGGTTCCAGGCTGGAGGAGCCTGTGTGTCTGCTGTAAACACCTTGTGTTGGTGTTTATAGTGCAGGTCATGAGGTGGGACAGGCCGGTGGAATGAAAGGGGCAGGGATGTGTGTGATGGGTTTGACAGCTGCATTGTTGGAGCTCAGGTGTGTGAAATGCTCAGAAAGCTTTGCCGAGGGGATCAGGTCAGGCTGTGCCTGCAGGGTGTGGAGATCTACCTAGGCTGGCCTAGAGCTGGCAGTGCTGTAATCCAGCTGTGAATCCAGCTGTGAACCCTTTTGGAGAAATGTGCCCAGTTCTTGTGAATTCACCTTCCCCAGTTCTGTGCTGCCATCACCCTGCTCTTGTTTGCTCAAGCAGTGACTGGTCTGAGTAAATGCCCACAGCCTGTAGAGTAAATAACTCCCTTCATAAATCCAAGGAGACACTCAGTGGTTTTGGTTTGTTTTTTTTTGTTTTTTTTCCTGTTGTTTCTGATCCTCCAGAAAAAAGCAGATGTAAAAAAGAAAAATGGTTAAAGCAGGGGGAACAAGATGCATGCATTTAGGGAGCAGGGAAAATGCTGGTGATTGTGATGAGATTGGTAACTCTGTTCTCTCCATTTTGAGTCACTGTAGATGAATTCAAAGTTCACCAGACTGTAGCTTGCTGTTGACTTTTGAAATACTCTGATGTGCATTCAAGCTTAGCAACACTGTGTTTCTGAGGAGGTTGACTGGTGGTAGCAGCAGGATACAGCCAAAATCCTTTCCATAGGATTCCATTAATGGTGTTGTCCGGTTGGCTTTTCCAACTCTGTGATTCATCCACTGCTGCCCTATTTAAATTATTTAAAGAACTGAAAAAAGCACAGAGTGTGGTTGATTTTCTTGGAAAAAAATGCTAACGAATAGTGTTTTCCTGAAATTTCTTGACAAATTGTTCTCCTCACTAAAACAATGGCAGAGGTGAAATCGGTGAATTAGTGGCAGAGATGAAATAGAGTGAAAACTAATGATAGTAAAACTTCTTGTGCATTAAGTTGGGACTTCTGTAGAGAAAACTGTGTGCACAGAACTGAGAGTTCTGATGGCAGCCTAGTTAAAAGGAGAGGACCAGCTACTGTGGTGAGCAGGGGTGTGCAAAAAGCCAGGCTATGATGATGGAGGTAGGGGACTGTCCTTGGGAAGACATGATGCTTATGGCAGATGAAAAGAAATTGCTGGAAAAAAATTCAAGCTCACTTTTGTCAACATGGACATCCATGTTTAAGTGCATTCCCATGATACTTGATGTGAGTGAGCACTGTTCCATTGCAGTCCAATATAAACAATGGTTAACTAAGCATAAATTTAAAACTAGACTTAAGTTAACCTGGGGTCAGATTGACTAAGTGTATGAAGAGCATTTCTTGTCACATGAAGTGGGCTTACCAAACTGGAAATCAGATGTGATTCTTCTTTACTGAGTGAAATGGAGTGTCATGAGATGGAGATCTGGACCCCAGGAAGCAGTTGCCTGCTTCTGTGTCCAGGAAATAAGATGAAGGAGGCAATAACAAAGCAAGGAAGTAGTTAACACATTGTTAGTGCTGTGAAAGAGGAGGAAAAGTGGAAAGTGGAAGTGGAAAAAAAATGGGGAAGGAGAAACTGTGTGTTGGCCTTCTTTACCTTGTAATTGTGCATGAAGATCTTTGCTGTGCTGTTGGGGAAAGTTCTTTAGTTGTTACTGCATATGGCTGTTTATCTCTGCAGGTTTAGTTAAGCCATTTAAAGGACCTTTGTTTTCTCTTCCTTTTTTGCTTGTTCTCTCTCTTGAGGCTGCCTCATCTCTGGAAGTGTTCGAGGCCGGGTTAGACAGGGCTTGGAGCAACCTCATCTAATGGAAGGTGTCCCTGCACAAACCAGGGGATTGTAATGAGATCTTTAAGGTCCCTTCCAGCCCAAATCATTCTGTGATTCTTGATTGTGTTATAGAAGAGAGTCTTCCCATTTATTCAAACATCTGAATTTCTTCAGATTTCAATTACTTTAATTTAGTGATGGCTTTTCATTTTCTCTCTAAGATCCTTAATGTAGGATGTCGCACAGTGTTTAGCATAAAAAAGAAAAATAAAGAGTAGGAAGAGGCACTACTGAGATTACAGGCTATAGTGGAAAGATGTTTGCCATTCAGCTTCAATTAAAAATAACATTACTTTCAAACTTTAATAATATATTGCAAACTTCAACTTGATGTTAATAGAGTATTATGTGGTTAGATGCTGGT
Source organism: Rhabdornis inornatus (assembly GCA_013397075.1). Classification (NCBI taxonomy): domain Eukaryota; kingdom Metazoa; phylum Chordata; class Aves; order Passeriformes; family Rhabdornithidae; genus Rhabdornis; species Rhabdornis inornatus. The sequence goes on along the minus strand of VWZS01007632.1, from coordinate 53,883 downwards.
AACATACAATGCTTGACTGAATATTTTTGATCGTGCACTTGCCAATTTACTGTAATAAACATAAAGCTTCTGTAACAGATATGATGCAGCAAGGCTCAGATCTGCATGGTGATATCTGCATTTGTCAACAACACCAAGTTTTTTATGGGTTTGGCCTTAAATTGGTACTGAATTGTTTGCCTGCAAATGTTTAGTCAATAGAGAACAAATTGTGGATGTCAAATAACCTTCAGCTGCACAATCAGCCAGAAACGTCTGGGTGAATGCAGCAGTGTCTGAAAGCTGCACTGCCCGAAATGGGAACTGCTGGAGCTCCTTCTGCAGAGCAGATCCCGTGCCAGGGCACAGCTGTGGGGCACAGCCCCCTGGTTTTCTCCTCTCTGGGGTCGAGTTCTCCTCACCACACACAGTGACACGCTCTGAGAGGGGAGCTGGGACAGTCGGAGGTGTTTGGTGCCACTCTGAAAAACAAGGTGGCAGGTGAGAAGTCAGGGGTCATTCTCTGTCCTCAATTAAAACAAGGAAAGTGTGTGACCAGTGAGCTTGAGCTATTTGGCCCAGTAAATAAAATGCTTGGTGCTTGCAAATGCAAGTTTGAGAAAAGCAAGTAATTATTTTCTTCCTGGGTGTGGGGTTTTTTTTTTTCCCCTCTAGTTTGATCTGCTGCTGCTGGATATTGTGTGTGAAAAAATAAAGCAACCCCATTTCATATGCTTGTTCAGAGAACCATAATCTGTTCCTTTGCTTCTGAGTGCTTCATGCAAACAGCTGGATTGGGGTGTGTTGTAAGAGTTAGGGGGTTGGTTGTTCTTTTTTCATCAAATCCTATTTGAGTAAAATAAAGAAAAGCTTTTTGCAGTTTGTATGAACGGTCTGGTGGCAGACTTAGATGAAAAGTTTATGTAGTAGCATAATTGTGGCTCCAGTATGATGTCATGATAGAGGAAAATTAGTGCTTGTAGAAAATTATCGTAGTAGTCATACTAGAAACTCACAGAAATAAGTATTTTCCCATGCTTCTGTCTCAAGCAATCATGATAGCAAAAGAAAGGTAGAAAATGACAGAAACTATATATTTTTTGTCTCCAGAAATTTGATTGTACATGTAGGTTTTTTCCTGCTCTCTTTTCATATTTCAGCTATGTTGGACTGAACTCTTGATGTCATGTTTGACTCTTTAAATATCAAGTAGAAAGCTCTATGGCATTAATTTTATAAATAGACCTGGTACTCAAAAATAGTCTTATTGATAATCAGCTTTGTCTGTCTTAGTTCTGGAATGATCATTACACGTTTGTGTAACTGGAAACTGTCATACATAAAATTTAATCCTTTTTGGAGCTGATCTGTGGATCAGCATATAAATAACTAGTCAATCAGAAATGCATGTTTTTCCTGTGTTTTCCTAGAACTGGAATTTTGCTGTGCAATGGGGTTAAGAGAAAGCTGTATCTTTTTTCACTAGAACTTCTGTTCATCTATTGCAGCAGTTTCATGGTTCTCCTGTAAATCGCTGAGTCTGCTCTGGAATGGATTTTGCTGCCCTTCTTTTGAGTTCTTCTCCCTGGTTAAGGCACATGATGACATTCACTGTGTTTTGCTGTAATGTCAGTGCTCCACAGGAGATGGGGATCCCTGTGTCTGACCTGGAGTGTCTCTGCAAAATCTGTATTGCTATGAACCATGGTTGGAAATAAAGCTAGTGATTTCATTGGCATCTATAACTCTGTCATCTGTAGTCTATTTGGCCTAATAATCTGGGAAAAAAAGCTATTTTAAATTGTTGGCCAAAATGATTTCTTGTTTGGACTTTTTTAGTTTGGCGTATCAATTTGAATTTAAAATTTTCTCAGTGCTATTTTTAAAGTTAAGAAATTGTGTCTTTAGAGGTTTCGTTTTCTTCTTGGTGCCTTAGGGCCCTAAATAGGGAATTAGGTGTTGACACTGGTGCTGTGAGGAAACAGAGCGTTCTGTGCCATGTGTGACACCGGATCCCGTTTCAGCCGGGCACAGCTCTGGCAGCACTGCCCCTCTCCCGACTGTGTTTACTCACCCCTCATCCAAGTTAAACATTGATAGCTGGCAGTGGCAGCATGGGAACAGCGCCTGGCATCAGGGAATACTGACTCTGCAAAATGGACCTCTGCTTTTGGGGCTGCCTTTAAGTGGATAGCCTGTGATGGCAACTAAGTTTTCTTTTTCAGCTCTATTACAGGCCTGGGATGAGTTGGACCTAAATTCAGAGTGAAAATTAAGTGATAAACGACAAAGGCCTGATTGGAAATCTATGAATGAGTCCATTTCCTGCCATTGACTCCAGTGCATTTCCAGGTGGACTTGATAATAATCTGTGCCACGTAGCCCGAGGGTACCTGTGCCTGGCAGTCTGGGCTTGGGATCACACTTGCATTTTGGGAAGTGTCTGTATGGCTTTTGTACAAATTGTACCTCTGAAGAAGAAAATAATTTCTTTGTAAACTTAATCACTTAGGAGAAAGGTGGTAGTTGTTAGGGTGTCTCAGAATATCAACTTTCTTTCACTTTTACTTCTTATGTAGGTGCATTTGAGGGGGTTGGTGTTGACCTATGTAGCTTGTTGTCCTCCAGTTTGTGCCTTGCCTCACTGCAGTGGGGATGTGCTAATGTCTGTCCTGAGCTGTATATGTAGCACAGGTGGTAAAACCACTTTAAATGTAGCATAGAAGCAAAAGAACAATGTTAATGCACAGTTGCAGTGATGGATGACCTGCAGTTGAGATCTTAAACTGCTTGTTTTTTTTGAATGCCTGCAGCTGGCCCTGACAGCTGCCAGAGCTCAGTTGTGGAGGGGGTTGATAATTTGGTTATTTATTTATTACTTTTTAGACGTAACTGCCAAGTTGCAGAGAGGGGAGAATACTGTAAAAATGTAAATATTTAAATTTCATTTCCTTCTTGGTGACTCTGCCCTCCCTCTTTCTGTTTGGGCGGGAGGACTGAAAAAGGATGAGTCTGTTGCTTCCCCAGCTTAGAACACTTGAACATTCTGCTCCTGGGGTGTCCTCTTGCCCTTCCATCCTCAGCAGAAGCAGCTCACACCTTCAGAAGAAATACAGCTTGGTTACTTTGCACTTTCTGTTGGGAGCAGCAGCACAGCTGCTGCTGTCTCTCTGCTGAAGGAAGATGGAAAGGGAATTAAGTAAACAAGAAGCGTTAGAGTCATCTTTGAGGGTGGGAGAGTTGAGTCTACAGTTGATTTAACTTTCAAGATTACTAACTGTAGAATGCAACAGTTGCTTTGTATGGTCTACAAAAGAGTGTGTGCAAGGTGAAGATGTCCAGGTTCCTCCTTGTTCAGTTCCCGCTTGTTCAGTTGCTCGAGGCTCCAGGGCAGTCGGTACCTGTGGATGCAGAGCTGCCTGGCTGGACCTGGCCAGTGCAGCCACCTGCCCCTGGCACACAGCTCCCTTAGGCTCTAGTGCCTCCAGGAGCTGAAGCTGAGCTCAAACCCCTCCAGGAGCTGAAGCTGAGCTCAAACCCGGCTCCTTAGGCCAGCACAGCCGTTCAGTGGGTGTGGAGCAGGAGGTGCCACGGTGGCTGCAGGCTCTGCATCACCCTGCACAGGACTGCGAGGAGTGGAAACGCAAGCAAACCCTTTCCCTTTGAAAGACTTCAGCAAGAGATCAAAGGCAACCCTGTAACCTTGGGAAGTGTCTCTCCTACCCAGACCTGGTTCCACGTGTGCTGTTTCATCCCTGGTTTTGATTCAGACGCTCTCTGAACTCGCTTGAAGCTTTGCTCTGAGTGTGTCTTTGCTTCGAGTTCCTTTCATTTTCTGGAGAACACTCCTGTGCAGTTGGCTTTGAACTAGCCACACAGGAGTTGCTGGTCAGAAAAACCTATGTGTTTGTATTTAAGGTGATTAAAAAAAAAACAAAATTGGGATTTTTGTAAAAAAGCGACATTAAAATTTTGTCACTCCTATTTCTGCTTATCTTCTGTTTATCTTTTATTCAGTACAGAGCTGAAGAGATTAGGGGCTGTATTTTGTAACACCATAAGCTCCTATAATCAGCAATCAGCAAAACATACCTGTGCTTTTAGAAGGTCCTTTTGTTTGTGTCTGCTCTTACTCTACTTCATCTGGTACCAAAAATAACTGGCCCCATCTCATTGGTGTTGCCCATCCAGAGTTTTACCACTGCAAGCTGTAGAGCTGATTCCAGCTGATTGTGAGTCTAAATGTTTGATGCTGAAGTTGTGTAGCCTTTGGATTGTGTTTTCACTTCTTGATTGTGGTGGGAAGTGTTGGATGGGATACACAAACACCTCTGATGGATCAATATTTTGTGTTTCTAGTCTGTGCTGTATAGAAGCTATAACTGAAGTGATTCTCTTTGCACAGAACATGCCCACAAAAGGCTTTTGCAGAACACACAGAGACTCATGTAGAGGAACTTTTTTTTTCCCCCAGTGCATTGCAGCAGGGAGACATGTTTTGTTCTGGCTCATCAGTCTTTTCTTTCTATTTCGTATTTGAATTCTGAAGTGTGCAAGTTGGAACTGCCACCCACAGCAGAACTTGAGGTGCAAAGAAGTTGATAGTGCACATGCAGATAGGTTGGTGGTTGTATGGGGTCTTTATAGCATCATACAATGTTATCTTTTTTTTTTCAATAATCATATTATAAAAATCTTTGTAGACTTCCTACTCTTCCTTCTTTTGTTGTACCACCAGATAGAGGGCTGTTATAGTAAATTCTGGAAAACAGAGTGATCTATGTGCACCCTTGAGGATTTTTACCTGCTGGAAATGAGGAGAGTTTGATCTTACAGTCAGTTAATTCTCTGTAGATTGTGGTCATCCTCTGGCAAACTTCTCCAGATGTAATCTGGTTCATCTTTTGGCTAATATGCAGAACTGAAGACTGGATTGATAATGGCACCTAATTTTTAGCTTACAGGGTTTCCTTCCTGTGCTTTGCCCTTTCATAGCTGTTGGCTGAGCTGCTGTCACAGTTTGTTTTCTTTGACCTCAGCCTTTGAGCACTTGGTGCTTTATTGCTCAGCCTTCACACTTCCCAGGGGGAAAAAACATCACCAGATTTATTTCTATTTCTTCTTTTGCTATATATGCCAAATTGTGGTTTTCCTTGGAAGATTATTTTCTGCAGAACTCCCTGCCACATTCCCTCTAGTTCCCCAGAGCTGTTAATTAGAATTTGGTGTTACAGTCTTAAGAAAACCTACCTTCCTTTGTTCCTTAGAGGGCTGGCTAGTTTTCCTCATTACTGTGAGGAAACAGCAGAGCTTATGAGTAAAGATATTTTAAAAAGAGTGAGCCCCAAACCTCACTCAGCCTTGCAGAATGGGGTGTCTGGGTGACTGTTAGTGACGTACCTTATCTTCTGCTTTATTTTTAGATGCTCTTCTACAACGGGTAGCAGAATTGGAAAAGGTCAATGCAGAATTTCTGCGCACAAAGCAGCAACTTGAGCAAGAATTTAATCAAAAGAGAGCAAAATTTAAGGAGTTATACCTGGCTAAGGAAGGTAAGTCCTTAGTTCTCTGAATTATTCCAAAGTTTATTGAACTTCATCTTCAGATAATCCCTGTATGAAGCATAGTCCTTTAAACAGTTATAGTAAGAATGTATGAGATTGAATAGGTGACTATTGAGCATCCTAGAATGAACTTCAGAATTAAATTTAAAGATTTGCCTCATGGATAGGAGCCAGAGCAACTTGATGTCCATGCAGAAACACCACCAGTGAGTGTAATATTAATTTCCTGAATTCAGGGTGTGCTCTTTGAGCAGGAGCTGATCTGGTAAATGGAAAGACATAGCCTGGATTCTATGCTGTTTGTACTCTCTGGCCTTTTTTTTGTGTAGCATTTATTAGTCTTAAATTTCCATCTGAGGTAGGCTGTAAGCAGGCAAACATTATTAAAGTTTTAATACCAGCCAAGGGCATCTATTTCAATAACACAATTTATAGGAAAATTTAAATCATATGAGCTCGAATATCTGATGAAGGACTGGAGAGTAGAGATAGCTGTTCTGAGAGGCAGATTGATTTATCTAATTCTGGTGATTTTTTCCTGTCTTTAACATATGAAAGCAGAGCCAAAACATAATGCATTAAGACTGCAGCTGCTGTATAAGCTTATGAGAGCAGAAATACAACAGGCATGATGAAGATTAGATCATACAGCAAGCCTATTTACTTGTGTTTCTAAGGCTAGATGAAAGGAAATTTAAGATACAAGACACTACTGATGAGATCAGCAGTATTTCTCCCACTTTGGTACAGTCAAAAAATACAAAATAAATTGTGATAGGGGAAGAAGAAAAACCCCAACTTTCACAGGTACTGAAGTGAAAGGACACCAGAGGAAAATATACAAGCAATTACTTTTCTTCTTTTTACTCCCCCAGAAGTTTTTCCCCCTCCCTGTCTCCAAGACCCTTTCCTAAATGTACATTGGGGCTGTTGGGACCCATCTTTAATACTGCCATTTGGAAACTATGAATATTAATGCTACAGAGTCTTGGTTTTTTACACAAGGATTAATGTCCTTTTAAGTACTTGATTAGCTCTGGGTTCTATATTCTCTGTCAGGGGTGAGAGCACCAGGATTGATTTGGCTTTTTGGCCCTGAGGGAAATACATGGAGATAACTTGGTGTTGGTTGTGTAGTGGCCAGATGTTTCTGCTAAAAGTGATTGCCATTGAAGCAGGCTATGTGGGCATAAAACACATTTTGTGTTAGTGCTTTTGGAATTAATTATATAATATATGTCTTCCAGAGCTGTTTGTTTCACATTAGCTGAGAACTCAGGAGGATAATGTGAAATTAGCTCAATTTCTGTTTATAGTTGCAACAATTAGAGAAGTAGTGGGTGTTCCATTGAATGTATCCTTTTTCTTAGCAGAAGCTCAGTTTTGCCAAAGTCTTTGGTAAAGAGAGAATTAGGCTGCATATTTTTCTTATGTGGGCCCTTCAAAGTAGTCACAGAGTGTTTCTGTTTAAGAAATATGAAGTGTTCCATCCAAATTGAGAACCAAGTTCATCTCAGAAATGAGGGAAAAAACTGTTTTCCAGTCTGTTTGTGCTTTTTCCAGAGTCATTACCAGAATGAGTTAAATAATAAGAACTGATGAAAAGCACTGTTCACTTTTGTCAGGTATATTGATCCTAGTTATATCTAGTGTCTGCTTTGTGTCTGCATCCATAAGATACTCCTTTAATAAAAGGCAAGGGCAAGCAAAGTCAAGAAATAGCATTCCCTGAAGATACCTGCCAACATTTGTTCAGTCATTTCAGGTAGATGCTTTAATACCAGTGCTTCCTTCACTCCCTTCTGTTCCTTGCCATAGCAACTGGGGCTACACTTCAGATTGAGCCCATTAATCAAGCTAAATGTATACAATCCTCCTTTCAGAGGACCTGAAAAGGCAGAATGCAGTGCTGCAGGCAGCCCAGGATGACCTGGGCCAGCTGCGGACCCAGCTGATGGAAGCCCACGCCGAAATGGAGAACATCAAGGCCATAGCCACAGTGTCAGAGACCACCAAGCAGGAGGCCATCGATGAGGTCAAGAGGCAGTGGCAAGAAGAAGTGGCTTCCCTCCAGGCCATCATGAAAGGTAACAACCAGGCAAGCTGCTGAGATCAGCCACCCTGATGTCTTTAGGGATTTGTGCCTGCTCTTCCTCAGAATATGGATAATTGTTATGGCTTGGGAAAGCTGCAGAAGGGCTGAATGAAGTGTAATTCCCAAGGCTGTGAGAAGGAGCTTGATGGGTTTTTTATTGTCAGCTCGAGGAGAGAAATTAGAATTCACAGCCATGGGGACCTCTTGTATATGCAAAGCATTTTTGAGGGACTATGAATGTGATACTTCATCCTTCCACGAAGATAAGTATGATGCCTGTAATTTGACAAGTCTGAAAACAGCTTTAAGCTGCCAGCATGATTCTCTTTTTCCTTCTGTATGAACACAGTTCTGCTCTCACACAGTCAGGTGTCCCTCCAGTACTCACATGGGCCTTCCCCCAGGGTAGTGACTGCACATGCTGCTCTCTCAGTCCTGGGTGGTTTTTTCTTGGTAGTTTTGATCTATTCCTTGTTATATTTGCACGTTGCACAGCTGTTGGCATTTCTGAGACAAAGTGAATGAACAAAAGGATATGAACTGGGAACAGACTATTGCCACAGATATCTGTTTTCTTAAGGGTTCACAGATAGGATCACACTGTCCTGAGCCTAGAGCCTGTTGGCTGTGGGCAGTTTTTCCATCACATCATGGTGCTTTTCACCCAGAGCAGACAAACCTTCATGTATATTGTGTACACAAATGTCTGTTTATTTATGATCTACACAGATACATGAACCTAGATTAAGGCTCAGCTGTGCCAGCTGCTGTCCCTGTGTAAACAGACAGCTCCTGGCCTGAGAGAGGAAGTGTGAATCCTGGGGAAATGGAAGCTATGTGAGAAGTTTGAATTCCTTTGCATTTTGGAGTACCTTTTTAAGGTTTTGGTCATTTGTTTGGATGATGTACTTGGAGGTACAAAATGTGCTGCTAAATAGGATATTAGTCATGTACTTTACCTTGAAGTTAGGAGTTGCACAGTTTTTGGGGATTGTTTCTCTCTGTTCTCTTGATGGTACTAATTGAAATTCAGTTCCTTTGGATTTTTAACTTATGTGTTTAGGTTTTGGGGCAGGAGTCCAAGGGAAGGGAGAGTTCACTGTTGTCCTAGTTTAGATTAATTAGAGAAAATCATTGAGTGGTTGGAGATGAAGTTCCTAAAGCTCTGTTCTTTAACTTACATTGAAAATAAGTTTTGAAAATGCTGTTTTCTAGAGACTGTTCGTGACTATGAGCTGCAGTATCACCACAGGATGGAGCAAGAGCGAGCTCAGTGGAGCCAGTACCGAGAAAACATGGAGAGGGAAATTGCAGAGTTAAGGAGGCGACTGTCTGAAGGCCAGGAGGAAGAAAACCTAGAAAATGAAATGAAAAAGGTACATTGGAATGGAGTTGCTCAGCTTCTATTTGAGGGTAGGCCCGTGGGGTCACGCATGGGTTCATTCCTATGCCTGCTGTAACTCCTCAGCAATTCACACAGCCTGGTCCTGCCAGCTGCCAGCCTTTGTTCATGGAAGTCATCACGACCTCATCCCTCTGGAGCCTTAAAGGCTTTGTTCCCAATTATGTGCATTCAGGGAGACAATTGCACCTGAGAAGATGGTAAAGTTTTACCTTCAGCTTGTAAAAACAGACAGCCTTGTAAAGTCACTTGTCATGATGTCAAATGAGCTCAAGTAAAACCTTTAGATTTTTCTGGATTGACTGCAGTTTTATAAAGTTTCCTTTACACTTCTGTACTTTTACTTCTTTTTCCAGGTCTTAAAAACTTAAAGTGTCCATTAAAAACCTCAGAATATCTAAGATGTCTTTTCTCCTTCTCTAAAGTAAGCCATGTTTGTGCATCACAGTACTGCTGCCTCCCTAGGAAGTACAGAACCTTGCTGTCACAAAGCAACAGGCTCTAGATGATGAAAAATGATTGCTCTGGAGTATGGACAGATATTATTGTAGTTGTTCAAAGATCTGTGACTAAGAAAAGTTCATAGAAGTGGATTGAGATGCCTTGTCTTGAGTTTGGATTTTCTTTTTTCTTTTTTTTTTTTTTTTTTTGAGGTTGAAGATTTGATGTTTCCTTTCAGACAGGAAGGAAATTGAATCTGTCATAATAGATCAGTGCTTTAGAAAAATCTCTGTTTATCATATTATAAAAGTTGCATTTTCATTAATTTCTTATCTCAGCAGGCTTACCTTAGTCTTCAAGGTGTTCTAACACAATTTTAAAGTAGTGACTGAACCTATATTCAGTAAAGAAGTAGGCTAACATCTGCTAATCTGCCACATCATTGCACATCCCTGTTCCTGCTTGCTGTAAGCAGAAGAAATGCAGTATTTCCACTTGAGAAATATTTTAGCTATTTTTACTGTGTTGTAGCAAGCAATCAGTGTTAGTGTTGCAAAATGGAATTCTTTTTCTGAGACTTAGCAATAGTCAGGAATCTCTTCCTAGCTGTAGTTACATTATTGCTGTGGCACTGCTCTTCATGGAGCCCTGGTTTCAAAGGTAAGAGTCAGGGTAAAGCCTGTTCTGATCCCACTGCAATTGTAAGACATATACTGCTTTTAAGAAAAGATTTTAGTCTTATTAAGGACAAAAAGACTTTGGTTGAAGCTGAATGGAGGTTCAAAACTGCATCAGTGGGATGAGTCTTGTAGAAACAACCCAGAAGATGCAGAGTTCATAGTGTAAAAGTCCTGGCATTGCACTCCCAACTGACTGCCAATAAACACTTCCAGAGAACAATCTCTATCAACTGATTCAGATTTCTAATCTGAATTTACTGATTGTGTAAGTTGAAATTGCAAGCTGATGACATGGCAGCACAGCTCACCTAAACTCAGTGGCTTTAGTAGAGAAGTGTAGCATAGCAGACAAATAGCATTTTCAACTATAGTCCTTTAAAAGGGAGTTGAATATCCCTGGTGATCCTGAAGGAAGAGGTGATCAGTTTATTAATCTCTGGTAATAGGAGTTTGAAAAGCTTTCTAGGCCTGTAAAGCAGAGGAACATGTACCTTATGTAATAGGAGCGGGAGGGGGAAATCTGGTTTCCAGAGTGCAGCTTGAAATAATTGCTTAAACTCTTTGCATGAGGTTTTAATCTTCTTTGTTACTGTTAAACCTGTGAGGTTTTTCCTCAAGGAGACTAAGAATTAGATCAAAATTAGGAAAAGGACATTCAGTTTTACCTAAAAACAAACAAGCAAATCCCAAGCCCATGAAAAGGTTTGCTTGGCCAGCAAAATAATGAATATTCATGTGTCAGAAGTGTGAAGAGGAACTTTCTTGATCACTTGGGATGTGTTATTTGAAGACTTGTGATCAATTCCTCATGCAAAATGGCATTTGCAGCCAGCAGTGCTTATACTCCATCTTTATATTCTTTTGTCAGAAAGAGTATGTCTGGTGGAACACATGCTCTTGTCTGGAAGCAGCTGTTTTGCTTTTCCATGTAGATATATTTGAGATTGCAAATTGCTAATTTCTGTAGAGAATTTGTCTGTTCTGTGATTTTGTATCATAAAGCAATGATTTCTAAGAAATAAGTTTTTAAGAAAACCTTGCAACTTTGTCTTCTTAACTTGCCTTCCCAACTCAAAAAAGGTGGACACCTTCACTTAATGATTAACATGCTCACCTAGTGATTAATTTTTCAGAAAATTGCCAGTGATTTATAAAAATCTGTTTTCCTGTTGGGTTGTAGTACCAGATAGGTCTGGGCTTTTTTGTTTTCCCAGCAGCTAAAAGCAATCTACCACAGCAGCATGTACTTCCCTGCACATTTTCTGCTGGGGAATGGCTGGGCTCGCTCTGCACAATGACTGCATGGGGATAAGTTGTGCCCAAGCTTTGGCCATTGGCAAAATTTGACTTGGCTGGTTTTTTTCAAGTCAGGCCTAATTTTCTGTTCAGGAAAGGATCTGTCTTGCTGTTGTAGCTGTGATGAATATAAATCCTCTTCTTAGCACAGTTGTGTCAAACTCTGAGTAGCAGAAGTCTGCAGAGCAGGTATTTTGTGTACAGAGAGAGCAGGAAAGTACAAGGCTCCTGTTAGGAATTGTGCTTATTAGTCAGGAGAGGGGAGATTGGAAGGGGGGAGTAATCAGATTTCTGTGGCAGAGTTGGCCATAAAATCTGATATACAGTAAGCTATTTTTGTTGGTAATGGTGAAGAACAATGGGACAAATTTAGAAGATTTTTAGATGGTTTAGTCTTGCTTTAAAGAGAAATCTTCAAATTGTGTCTGTGTGTTTTCCGCTTGTCTCATTTTTAAGGAACAAGCTCAGCTATAATGTTACTTGGGATTTCTCCAGTCAGGTGTTTGTTCTTCTGAAAATGACTTGAACTCATTTTTAGCATTATTTCTCCATGGAGTCATTTTCCTGCTGTGGTCTGCAGGTCCTTCAGTGTGTTGTGCAGCCCCTGTGCTGGGGGAAGCAGGTTTGGCTGGGGCAGAAGTGGTTTGGGTGCTTGGTTTTTGGTTAAAGAGTGAGTAAAGATGAGCTGATCATGTGCAAAGCTGTGGCCATTGACAGCCAAGTTAAGTTTAATACAAAGTTAGAAGGAAATAAAGGTTTTAAGGATCACACCTCTGGAAGAGTCTGAATAAGACCTCCTAGCACAGGAAATTTTGTGCTGTGGCACCTCTTGCCACATGTGACAGTATCTTTAAGTAGCATTTTTCAACACAACAGATATTTTCATTTTATTAAAAGGTTGAGTAGAACTTTAACCTCGATTTTGGAGTCTTGGTAATTCTGCTTTTTGTCCAAGAGCAGACCCAGGGCCCAGCACTCCTTTTGTTAGCAGTGAGAGGCTGTTCTGAGTGTATAGCTCAAGATCACACTGACCTTTAATAGGGATCCTTAGAATATGTTGCAACCAGTGTCAAACTTCAGCTGTGTTTACCAAGCAGGAAAAGCTGGAGTAATTTTTCTGTATGTGGAATGTGATACAGTTTTGTCTTTCCAGTTGTTCACAGTCTGGTTTTGCTTTCAGAGAACTTTCTTACTGTTTCTCTGAACTGCTTAGCTCTGACAGAGACACATTTGTTGTTCTGTATTCTGTGGTGAGCCATGTGAAACCAGGCAGGCAGTGAAATATTGCTGCAGTTACCCTGAATAATTAGAAAAGAATATCTTCTACACTCCAGAAAATGTTGTGCTATATTTAGCCCATATAAACCAGCTATAGTTAGCATTAAATGAATAGAACTGATATGATAAATGAAATATAAAGCAATTCCTGAAGTGGAACTCCTGCTCCCATCTGTTTGAAAAATGTGACTGTTGAGTTGCTGACTGCAAGCACCAGGGTCTGGGTGTGTGTGACAGTCACATGTCCCTGGTATTGAATTCACTGCCAAGTGACTTCCCTTGCTTTCCTCACAGCTTTTATTGGTACTCCAGCAGTGACAAAATGTAGCAGAAGTAAAGGAAATGTAAAGAAATTTCATTTTGTGTCGTGTTCAAAATTTTCTGTAAAGCTTTAAAATGATAGTGTTTATATAATTGACAGGTACTGCAATAGTATTTTTTTTTGTCTATTAATTTTAAGTTAGAAAACTTCAATGGTTAAAACTATTTTCTATTTCTCTTCCTGAACGTCTTGCTCAGAATACAGTTGTCAATAAGCTTACCAGAAACTGAAAGTCAAATGAATAACCTCTAAAAGCTGCATTCTAGTCTAGTTTTAAAACCAGACATGAGTGTTATCATTTACTGCCTGTCTTTGCTGATGAGATGAAAGGTGTCATCTTTTGAAACTCCAGCTTTGGGGCACAGTTCCTGCCCTCCCTCCCCTGCTGAGTTTTCCTCTAGTAGAAGGCAGAGAACAGCTCAGCTTTCTGAGCCTCATGCACAAAGCCAGCCCAAATTAGAATGCTGGAATTCTCTGTGCCTTGGAGAGTTTTACTGCAGCAAGTCTTGGAGTGTTCTGCTGGCTCCTGGGGAGTCTGTGCGAGCTGCTCCTTTCACTCAGAGTCTGTAGTGCGTCCCTGAAGGAAAGGCAGAGCATTAAGAAATGGGGATGGCAGAGCCACACGTTAACATGCAGTTCTGGTTTTGAACCCTGACTGCTATTTCTCATTTTAACTCTTGCTATTTTTACCTGTCTTTCCTTTTTTCCTTTCCTTGAAACAGTCCTCTAATTCTGTTGCTGTTTGATCTTCTCCGAGCTACTTTTTGAGGGAAATCATGCGATAAATTGTCTATATATAGCTTGCAATATTCAGTACAGTAACACCAAAACCTGCATCAGTAGTAAAGTTGAAAAATGATCTTCTAAAAGAGAACTGAGCTACACTAGGCATTACTGTGCAGCTCCGTTTGCTTTTAACTTTTTGAGTAAGTAATTGAGTGGTCAGTACCTCATCATGTACTTCTTTAGGGTTTTTTCATATGTGCTATGTGGCAGCAGGTTGTGGGACAGTTAGGTCTTTAATAATGGAAAAGTGCACATTTTTTAAAATGCTTGATCCACACATTTTCTCCCAGGCATTGAGAGTGATAGATTTGCTAACATTCTCTTTTAAAACAGGTATTTGTGGCTTAGCCCATACACAGATTTCAAATTTAGTTGCCTTCTGTAAATGGAGTAATATCAGTCCGCTGTCACAGAGATGGCTGCTGAACTAAATAAATAGCAGTAAGATGAGCACTGAAAGTGGAAGTTTAGTCAGCTTCTTTTGTTGATGTAGAGATTTTCTCTGGATACCTCCAGTAATGGAACTGTTGTGAAATTGTGATGATGAATTACAATTTATTGTCTTAACTTCAGGCTCAGGAAGATGCTGAGAAGCTGCGCTCAGTTGTGATGCCCATGGAGAAAGAAATTGCAGCCCTAAAGGAGAAACTGGCAGAGGCTGAAGAAAAAATAAAAGCAGCATCAGAGGTGAGGTTGAGCTCTAACTGGATCCTGATTGATGTCTTGCAGCATGCTAGTTTGATGCAGACAAGTCAACTTTTATAAAAGAGAAAAAGTGTATTGGGAAACTCTTCATGCCCTTGTCTTCTGTAGCTCGAATGTCATGTTTGGCCTAAATACATTTTTGCCTCTTTCTGTTTTGAGAGTTGCAGTGTGTGTTTGGGATCTGGGTTTAGAATAAATTGCACAGCTCCAGGTCTGCTAGTAATAGCAAAAGCTCTAGAAGAATATCTGCTTTGCACCTCTCCCAACCTGGCCTCTGGGTTATTGTCACATTTGGAGCCATGAAGTCAGACTTTTTCATGTGAAAGGTTTAAAGGGTAGCAGATGGAAGGTTTGGTGTCCTGGGGCAGGAAAGCTGTCCCCACCATCAGTGGCAATCCCAGCCCAGGGCTGTCCTGAGCCCTGGCCTGGCATCAGCGTGTCCCATGCTGTGCCATGGAAGATGAACAGCAGCTCTGTGCAGCCAGTTAGGAATTGCCTGAAGGCTTTGGTTTTCTCTGAGATAAAACCTCCTGAGATTTCTGACTCAGCAAACCATAAAACTGAATAGTGCCATAAAGAAATCTTTCCCTTTGTTCCTTGTTCCAAGATGGAATCCATTTCTCCAAGCATCATGTCTGACAGATTTTTATGTAACCCTGTCTTAAAAGGTTCTCACTGGAGATTCTGCAGGACACTCATTTCAGTTCTTTGTTAGCTTTGGTATTTAAAAAAAAAAAACAACAAAGAAAAAAATCCAAATATATTTCTTCAGTATTTCTTGATATAATTGCTTTTTGTTGATAGATTTTCCTTCCTTTTTGCAACAGTCTTTCACGAGTTGGAAAGTTTCTTTTCTTGTCTGTCCCCAAGTTTTCTCTTTTCTTAGGCTTACTTCAAGCTTGCCTCATAGTCATGTTTTTCTGACTACTATGACTACTCTATTTAGAACTAAGGAGTTCTTGGCTTATCAATACTTATCAGCTCTTTAGACCTTGCCTATCAGCACTGATTACTTCACAGTGAAGTGATCACTGTCTGCTCTCCTGGGATACTTCCCTTTTGACCATTTCTGTGCTCAGTGCTGTGATCCAGTTGCTGCAACTGTCATACATTGATAGGTTTTACTTAGCAAAATTTTAATGAGTAACTCATTCACTGGTAGTTGAATATTTGTGACTTCTGCAAATAAACTGGTCCTTCAGCACCTGTACATTACCTGAACAGGCAGCACTGTAACTTCTAACAAGAAGGGAATGTCTGAGAGTGTTCCCCCACTGAGCTGATTATTTCCCTCTTTTTTTATTCAGGTTAAAGAACTGAACCATTATTTAGAAGCTGAGAAGTCGTGTAGGACAGACTTGGAGATGTACGTGGCTGTTCTCAACACACAAAAATCAGTCCTGCAAGAAGATGCAGAGAAGTTGAGGAAGGAGCTGCATGAAGGTACCTACCTAACAACAGTCCTTTGACTCTTCCACTGAGGATGCAAAACCCAGTGGAGCTGTGAATTCTTTTATCACTTCTTACTTGAACTTGATTAAAAGAAATTGAGAGGAGGAAACGCAGCACTTTTAAATGTGAAAGGCCATAAAATGTTTGCAGAATAATTGAATGTGGAGTGCCCTTAGGACAGAAAAACAGCAGAGCCATTCATTCCCTCAAGGTTTGTTATTGAATATCTGCTGAATTCGTAAAGCTTCATTCTTGCTGGAGAAATTTTAGGTGTGTATTGTAGTTGTGCATAATTATGAGCATTATTTCCAAAATGTATAGACCTGGCTCCCTGAGGTGTGGCAGTGCTGAGTGCTGGAGTGAATGTGGAAATATCTCTGTAGGGCACTGCAGAGGAGTAAAACCAGAGCCTGCTGAAGTAAATTGGGATGTAGAAGACAGTCTTCTGAATTCAGCACTAAAAAAACCCCAATACTGTTAGAACTCATGAATGAAGTTGAGGCATTAGTCTTCTCTGGGAAATCTTGAACTGTCAGTAATACATCCCTAATCACGAGCCACGTTTGGAAATTAAGAAAATGGTATTTGAAATAAGACATTATTAACCTAAATAGTTGTTGAACAAAGCCTGTTCTTGATTAGACCAAGAATTACTTTTACTCCTGAAAGTGCTTCTCTTTGGAAAAGATATTTCAACACTTGTGGTTCAGAAGAATTTTTTCTCTGTTTGCATAGTTTGCCATCTCCTAGAGCAAGAGAGGCAGCAGCACAACCAGCTGAAACACACGTGGCAGAAAGCCAATGACCAGTTCCTGGAGTCCCAGCGCCTGCTGATGAGGGACATGCAGAGGATGGAAATTGTGCTCACCTCAGAGCAGCTCCGGCAGGTGGAAGAGCTGAAAAAAAAGGATCAGGTTACCTGCTGCTTTCTTCTTTTTGCTTTTATTTTTTTTTGTTATGCTGTAGGTTTATTGTGGTGTAACAGGTGTGGAAATCACATCTTGGAGGCAAATGTGGTAATAGCTCAAAAAATGAGAACTGACAGTTTTAACTGAAATCTGCACTTTGAATGACAGCTGGCAGTTATAACAGACCTCATTTGGACAAGGATTTTAATATTGGTGTGTATAGGAACTCTAATGTTGCAAGTAGTTAAATGAGAAGGTAAGAATATCCAGAAATTAATCTTGGAGGAAGAAATAGTCCTCTATGATGCAAAATGTCTGGGTTAAGGATGTCAGCAAGTTTCACTTCTTTCTAGGTTTTTTCAGTCTTCCAGTACATATTCTAGGCATAAATTAAGACTTTCATTTAAAATTATCTTATGCATGTGATTGTAAATACTTATGAATGATCTATTATGGTTTTTTCTGTTTTCCTTATATTCCATCATTTAGTGATCAAGGCACTTCCTGTTTCACTTTTTTTAAATGTTCGTGCTTGTGTAATGGCTGTTAATGTGTCCTTTAGGGGTGTAGATATGTTATATATTTATATTCTATACAATAGCCAATGTACCAGCTAGATTTGTTACTTACTAATCTTTATAATTAGAAGTTTAAACTAGTAATATGCTTTTTAATAAAATCATTCTAGAACATGAATTGGCCACTAAACTTGCAAAGCAAGTTCCCACTTATGTCAGTTTGGGTGCCTTGTGGAATGAACACTATATTTATTAACTAAAAGGATATTTATATGCTGACCACTGGGTTTTAACCAAAATAATCCTTTTCAGTGTCTTCTTGGCAGCTTAGTTTATCATGAAAGCTGATAATTCTTCACCTTTCATGATAGAAAGCTAAAGTATGACTGCTATGGCAAAATTGAATCCCATTTTCTGTGTATGCTCTGTTGACCACTGATTTTTAGGAAGAAGATGATCAGCAAAGGCTTAGCAAGAGAAAGGAAGAGAAGCAAAAAGATTCAGATGATGAAACAAAGGCTTCATGTTCTCTGGCCCCTGAAGAAACCCTTACCCAGCTCTCTAATGAAGAGGTAAAACAATTGAATCTCTCACTTGCATGTGGGCATCCCTCAGGGTGTTCAGTGCAAATACAAATGCAAAGTTACAGCCCTCTATTCTCTGTAGCTTCTAATCTTATTAGGCAATGAAATATCCTTGGAGTTGCAGTTGAATCTATAAATCCTAATTAAGATTGGAAGACAATACTGCACCATCCTTAGAGGTGCCATTAAAAATGGTAATTTCCATTTTGCAGTCTGGAGGTTAACTGCTGGTAGATTCTCCTGGGATTTCTAAGCACGTTCTAACACTCCTAAATGTTCAGGATTAAGCCAATTATATCTGAACATTCAGCAAGAGTGTCGTAGCTACTTTGCTAACCAAATTAATGAATTCTGTACTTATCATTTCTTGAGGTCCATTTTGGTTTTGTGAGTCAAATGAAGGAAAAATTAATAAAAACCCACCAAGTTTTTGTGCTATAGGAGCTTATTCAGCCTTCAAGAGACTTGAGAATTTTCAGAGTGAGCCAGTGTTTTGTCTAGTTTTTTATCATTTTTGAAGGGAAAAAGAAGCACGTACTTCAATGTATGCATATACTTTAATATATCTATTCTGAAGTAATTCCTTTACTTTTATCAAGGATTTATAACAGTTCAGAATGCAGAAGGATATACAGAATCATGAGGTCTGAATGTAGCTGAGATCTAGTTCTACCCTTTAGCCTACAGTCACTTTCTGTTTCAAATACTGTTTGTATCTTCCATCTCCAGATATGCAAATGAGGCACATTGGTGAGGAACAAAAATTTATTTTCTGATGTTTTCTTTAATCATCTCAGTTCATAGCACATTCTTTAGTCTGTAATTCACAACATTTATTTGATTCCAAGATTTATACATAATGGAAAATTTATATTTTGGGAAGGAGCTTAGTTTTCAGAGGGGTTTGTATATGTGTTTAGTTTTGTTATTTATGACCTTCTGAGCTGTTCAGAATGTGTTTTATATGTTTCATCAGTTCTTACAACTTGTTACAATTTTTTATAACTTCTGAGATCTTCTCTCTTGGGCAGTTTGCAAACAAACAGATGATTTGTTAATATTGTTTTGGTTATCACAGAACAGCTGTAGCCTGAAAATGCAGATTTATGTAAGTCTGTATTTCATTGACTTTTTTTATCATGAACTTGTATATATACATCCATATATAAATATTACACCTTAAAATGATTAAAACAAGGCATTTACAGCAGTCATAAAACAGTAGTACATAATATATATATATCTATTATAGGTTACAAGCACTTACATGAAGTGCCAGCAGCCTGCTGGTCTCTGGACCTATTTCAGAAATTATAATTTTTCTCAAGAGGCTGGTTCCAGTTTTACTTCCTTATGTGTCTAATGGCAAAGCAGAAGTGTATAATATTTTGGAAGGTATTTTGAAAGCAGTCATGTGCTTTTTAAATAAAGCATTACTGCTCTCCTTTCAGTGCTACAAAAAACAAAAATAGATCGAGAGGCTCCATACGTGTGATACACATCACAGGACAATTTGTGTGGCTTTTGGTGCTGGCATTCCCCAGGGTGCCTTTGTGTCTAGGCCCAGCCTTTTCCCTTTTCTTTTTATTTTGTGTACTAATAATCTTGTGGGGAAAATATTTTGGTATTTTGTCAGACGCTCAAAGCAGAAGAGAAAAATAGAAGAATGACATACACCTGTCAGTATAGAGTAGATTTTAAGTATATTTTTCTCTGTTTCTTTTTTGTTAATGCAAAGTGTTTTGGTTTATGAAAGACTTCTGAATTTCCTTTTGGAAGTGGAGTGTCTGCCTTCTGTTGTGTAGATTATGATTGTAGAGGGGATGTTGCAAGAACATCTTTTCAGGGGAAGCATCTTGCCTCAAAAATTGGAAGATGGAAAGTCTTACAGAAGCACTCTGTTAACAGAAGACTTTCTTTACTTGTTTTATTTGTTTTTGAATTCTAGCTGGCTCATTTCTGTTCTCTGTCCCTTCCTCTGTGACCTTAAACTTAGAGAGCAGATGTTCTTGCCAAAGAAATTTAAACTTGCCTTGGCCACATCTGATAATTAGTGTCCAGCATTCCTCCTGTAACGCTGAAATGGAGTAAATAATTGTTTTATTCCTTGATTTTCAATTCCAGGTGCATGTGAATAGCACCCATGGCTCAGTCCATTCCCTGGATGCAGACTTGCTTCTTTCCTCTGGCGAATCCTTCAATAAACCAGACTCTGATATGTTTAAAGATGGACTCCGGAGAGCACAGTCAACAGACAGTCTGGGCACCTCTGGATCCTTACAGTCCAAAGCTTTAGGATACAACAACAAAGCAAAATCTGCTGGGAACCTGGATGAGTCGGATTTTGGACCACTTGTTGGAGCAGATTCAGTGTCTGAGAACTTTGATACGGCTTCCCTTGGATCCCTGCAAATGCCGAGCGGGTTCATGTTGACCAAAGATCAGGAAAAAGCAATCAAAGCAATGACACCAGAGCAAGAAGAGACTGCTTCCCTGCTCTCCAGTGTCACCCAGGGAGTGGAAAGTGCTTATGTGTCCCCCAGTGGGTACCGCCTGGTCAGCGAGACCGAGTGGAACCTGCTGCAGAAGGAGGTGAGTGAGTCCTCTGCCCTGCCATGGGCAAAGCTCTGCCTCCTTTGCTCTGCCCAGAGCCAGAGTGAAATGAGGAGGTCACATCCAGGGCAGCAGCTGTTCACTTTCCCCTCTTGGAATGCTCCTGTAGGTAAAGCACATGCAGTGTAAGGTGCTGGTCCTGCTCGTGGGACAGGCAGCTTTACTAAACACGAGATGCTTTGGATTTTGAGGAGAGTCTGACAGAGGGGCTGTTGAACTCAGTATTGTCTGAGAGGGGGAAAAAGCTGGGAGAACTTAAAGAGTAGGAGAAAATGGGAAGTTGAGGAAAGGGCATTGTAGTGGAGCTGGGGATGAGTAGGAGAGGGCAGGGAGGAGCAGAAGCAGCAGAGCTGGGAGTGCTGCTCTGTGTGCCAGGGGCATTTGCTGAGGCTGTGCATGGGGGCACTTGGGAAATGAGAACTGTGCCCGACACA
The DNA here is from genome assembly GCA_013397075.1 of Rhabdornis inornatus. Lineage (NCBI taxonomy): Eukaryota > Metazoa > Chordata > Aves > Passeriformes > Rhabdornithidae > Rhabdornis > Rhabdornis inornatus. The sequence continues at coordinate 32,826 of VWZS01007632.1, read as the reverse complement.
CAAAGTACCACAGAGAGGCTCCAGGAGATTGTTGGGGACTTGCATCATCAGAAGCCCATTTCTGAGAGCCACAAGCAGCAGATTAGACTAAGCCCTGGGCCATTGCACTGTGATGACCAAGGAAATTGTTGTTTCTGGGTGTTCTGCCTGTCAGTTTTTCAGCAGCTTTATATGATGCCAGTTCAAAGCTTATGTTTCGTTTCTTGCTGAAAAGGGGAGTATTTGGGGTTTCCTGTGGTTTCTCTTTCAGAGGAAGAGAGGCCAAGGAGCAACAGTTTAGGGGGAAGAAAAGGTGGGGGAAGATAATAATCCATACTGGTTGAAAAGAGAGACAAGATAGGAATAGAAAAAAATATGAGAATGTAGTGAAAGAAAAAAGAGCAGATGAAGGACAGGTTAAATGCAGAACTACTGATTTTTCTTTTCTCAGTTTGTTGAAATATAACTTAGTGCAGATCATGGCTTAGGAGGTCTCTCCAAACCTGTTGTAAATTTGCTTTGTTGTTGTTGTTTTTCTACTGATTTGCTGTATCTGGAGAAATTACAGCATCCTAAGCTCAGAGCTGAGTTAAATCCCTACTCTTGAGTGGTTCCTTCCCCTTTTGACATTTTGATGACACTTCAGCCCAGTCTCAGAATCCAGAACAGAAATGCAGCTTCCCACATGTTCCGGAGCAGGAACACACAGTGGGGTGTGAATGCCTCTTGCTGTGGGTTGGATGTGGAACAGCAAATACAAATACAGATTCAGCTCAAACTTGACCTACAGCTGGAACTTTGAGAAAATTTCCATTTGTCCCCTTGGCCAAAACCATTGCAGTTCCAGAATGACAGCAGGTTTACTCTTGGTTTCCCTGCTGCCCACCCCAACACTGTTATTTTCTTCTCTCCTATTTGGTTCCTGTTTGTCAAAAGGACACAACAGTGACTTGATGAACTCTTTGTGTCATGGCTTTTTGTGCTGATGGTGGGACCCATGGCAGGAAAAGCTGATATCCCACAGCTGATTTGAGTTATCCTTCACTTTTAGAGCAACTCCATCCTGCCATTACATGATTCTGCCTTTGTCTTTTGTCTGCAATGTTTTGTGGCCACACAGCACACCTGAGTGTGTGTAGCATTCCTGCATTCCCTGGAGACTTCCCTGGGCTCATGCAGGTGCTGACTCTGTGTTGTGCAGGTGCAGAATGCAGGGAACAAGTTGGGCAGGCGCTGTGACATGTGCTCCAATTATGAGAAGCAGTTGCAAGGTATCCAGATCCAGGAGGCTGAGACCAGAGACCAGGTGGGATTTCTCTCATTGCTTTAGCCAGGCTTTTGCAGCTTTTTGAACTCCCGAGGGTGCAGCAAAGAACCATCTGCTCTTTTATTCACTGATTTTAATTGAGCAATATCAACATACTGCATAACTTGACATGTTATTGACATAACTTGATTTGTTATTTGTGTGTGGTCATGAGCACCAACATGTACTTGTTTCTTAGGGATTCACCTTGAAGAACCCCTTTATTTGATGCTGTAACACAATGCATTAAAGGCAGTGTTCTATAAAAAAGTATTATGCCCATGCTGAAGTCAGTGTCTTTAATAATTTATATTTTAAAATGCTTGTCATGCATTAAATTCTGTTATCTTTGATACTGTAAGAATTGTTAACATAAAAGGACCTCATCCTATCAGCATAAAATGACTTCCAAGTCTTGGAGGATATTTGTTTCCTGCCATATACCAAAGAAGAATTTTCAGATGGGTGTGGAAGGCATGAGTCATATTCTGCTTTGAAATAAGTGATTGAGGTCATTACATGGCCATGGTCCAGTGCAGTTTGATGTCCCATGTTTCCTTGGAGGGATAATCTGTGCTGGAGGGTGTTTAAACAGCAAAGGAACTTCTGGGTTGCATAGGATTTTTGAGGGATTTTATGTTGTGGTTTGAGGAGTGAAGGGGTTCAGGAAATAAATGCTCCCCAAGAGAATGGAAAATGAATTAATTTTGTTGTGACAACACAGGTGAAAAAACTGCAGGTGATGCTGAGGCAAGCTAATGACCAGCTGGAAAAGACAATGAAAGATAAACAGGAATTGGAGGATTACATGAAACAAAGTGCTGAAGATTCCTCTAATCAGGTACAAGGATTTGGTAATTGAGATCCAGGAATGATAAAATGTTCTTCAGAAGTATGTAACAAGAACTTGTGTTTGTTAGATATGGATGGTCTACTGGCTACTGGTAGAAGCAATACAAATGAGAATTTCTAGGGTTAGTTATGCTCCAGCTGAGTCTGCCACAGTTTCCAGATAAATCTATTGTGTCTCTAGTATTGTGCTATCCAATTTTGGCCTTAAAATATAATCTCTAATCATGACATCCATTACAGAGTGGCATTAGGAATTTGAGTAATGTGTGAGTTCTGGAGTGACCTGTCTGAAATGACCCAAACAGGCAAAGGGAGCCTTGTGCTCTGGGCTCAGCCTTGGTGCTAGAAGGGTGGTTCTGTTCCACCACCTGCTATTGCCAATACTTGACACCAGTTAATGGACTTGTGGTGAAGAATGCAGTAATGAGGAGCTGAGCAGGCATTAGCAGGGCTGAAATAGGCACTGAACTCCTTTAAAATAACTGCCCACTGGAAAGATTCTTCAGTCTGAGATGTGTATCTAATTCTTCTGGAACAGTGAAGCCAAATATAATGAATGGTAGTCATAGTTAAAAATAAAAAGAAGGAAAGAAGTCATCATCTTTGGCCTATTAAAGCTTACAAATGTAGGTACAAGCTGTGTACAAGACACAGAATTTACTTCACTTGGGCTGGGATTTTCTCTCTTCCATCCCGTCCAGAGTTTTTTCTTACTAAAGAAACAGTCATTAGATAAAGTCCAGCTTAGACAACAGGAATATGTTTATATGTTCTTCTGGCTGTACCAGGGTGTTGTTAATTGAGTAATGATTAATCTTACATGTGTTGTTGTGGAATGATTTGTAAAGTTTTTGAAGGGGAGTGGTTTCAGAGAAAGGTATGAAAATTCAAAAAATGCTGAAAACTTAGATAAAAGCTCTGCAGTTTCCCTTCAGTGTCTCTGAAGTGGCTTACATGTAAATTTTATTAGAATTAACTGTTGTTTCAGAGTTTGGTAAATAGAATATAAAAATATTGTTGGTGCAGAAACACAGGATCTGTCCTTACTGCCTGGAGCTGCTTTCCTGCTTTACTGAGTGAAGAATTAACATAAACTTCAGTGGTTTAGTTGGAAATTTCCAAGTACCTATTAGTAAAGAGAACAGGCAAGAGAACTTATTTCTTTTTCAGAATCTGTTCCATGTTTTTTTTCTTACAAATGTGTCTGTGTTTTCTTTCTTTAAGATCTCCTTGCTCATGGCCAAGTGTCAGAAGTCAGAGAATTTTCTCAGTGAGCTGCAGCAGGCGTTTCTGCAAGCCAAGAGAAGTGTCCAGGAGCAAATGGTAAGACAGGTTAATTCCAGAGATCCATGAGCAGCCCTGTTTGTCTGGCCCTGGGAGCTCAGTGTCTCCAAAAGGCTTTGTCTGGGCTGGCTGGAGGGGGCTGAGCATCTTCACTTGCAAAGGGCCTGGTCCAGTGAGCTCTGATGGCAGGTGCTGGAGCTGGAACAGTTTGTGTCATTCTGTGCTGCTCTGTGTTCATGCACATCCAGGAGCATGGAGATCACAGCTTCTTTTCTCCTTATTCATCATCTAATTCCATGTTTCTTTGGTATTTTAACTTCACCTCAAATCTCAACACAGTAGATTTTTCTCGGGACTTTTTTAGGATTCATCACGAGTGCCATCATTAGTGAATGTTTTCTTGGGTTTTAGAGATGAATGATCAGTGTTGTTGCAGGTTAGACTTAAAATAGCAGCCCTAAAACCCAGGGAGAGATATGTATGGGAACTTAATTTTTTAAAGCTGTTTTTGAGCATCTTGTTGGAATTAAGCCAGAGAATATGAAGAGGACCTCCTGTTCTAAAACTAAGTTTGACTTCCTTTGGGCAATTCATTCCTTTCTATCACAGAATCAAGTTGCTTCTTTTTTCCTCCCTGGCACAGCATTGTGGGGGACCAAGAGAATTCATCCTCACAAACCCCAGTATTGCATTTTTGGGATCTGAGATTGTGTGTAGCAAATCAGGACATTGCTGGCAGAGATGCTCTGCATGAGAACATAGCTGGTGGATGTGTAGGAGATTCAGAAAATGTGTTGATCTGAGTCTGCTTCTCCTGCTGCCCCCCTGTAACACAGCTCCTGCCATAGCTCAAGTCCCTGGTTTCCCATTTCCATTCCTCTTGGAAAACTGCACTGGATTTTTTTTTCTTTTGTAATGCAAGTAAAGCCATGTCCTCTTCATCCTTCACCCTTTTTCTTGCTATGGGATCAGCTGTTCTGATGCTCTCCTGGGAAGACAGTGGGAGGCAGAAACCCACCATGGAAAGTTTCAGGGTGAATGTTTCAGGTTTTTGGATAACCTGCTCTTACAGCTGAGTGCTGAGGTGGTGTTAATAAACAGCCTGCCAGCTCCTGAAAGCCCCTGTGATTCCCCACTCTCCTTCCCCTCCATGAGCACAGCCAGCTAATGGATAAACACAGGGGGAAAGTGGGAGACTGAACAAAGCTGTGTTTATCACTTGCTTCCTCCTCTCTGCCTGGACACTTAAAGTTGACCTTACCTTTATTTCTGGTGCATAGGCCAGGCAAGAGGGAACTGGCTGTGTTGATCCACAGCATCATTTTGTTCCCCTTCTTTACAAAGAATATCAGTTCACCAGACTTCTGAAAGTAGTGGTGGTAAATGGGGCAGAAGAGATCTGAGCATGACCCTGAGTGTGAATTTATGCTTTTCTTTGCATTGTAGGCTGTCCTGACACAGTCAAGGGAGCAGGTTTCAGAAGAGTTGGTGAGACTGCAAAAAGATAATGAAAGCCTTCAAGGAAAACACAGCTTGCACGTGTCCTTACAGCAGGCTGAGGATTTCATTCTACCAGAAGCAGCAGAGGTAAAACATTTTTAAATCATTAACACCAACAGTGCTTGTGACTTGATCTCAGTGGAATATTATTCTTTATCAAAAAGCTGTTTCAAATAACACAAAGAACAGTATTTGGGAATTTAACCCTGTGAGCCTGTGATGGGCAAAGCCAGAGGTGTGATGCCCCTGTGCCATGGCTGCTTCAGGGCATGGATGGATTGTAAAACCAGTTACCTGTGGCCTGCCAGCTGCTCTGTGGTCACTGCAGGGTGGGTTTGGCCCAGTTCAGCCACTTCAAGCTGCATTTTCCAACTGAGCACACAAGTGTTCAGTCAGCAGGGCCCCACTGTATTGATTCAGTAATTCAAGTGAAGTCAGTCACTTCTATCCAGTTAAGGCCAGCAATAATTCAAAGCCTTGAATAATAAGCCTTATCATCCCTTCCATGGCCACTCCCTTCTTTAATCCTAAAAGATTTGGTGGGGCTGAAGGGCAGGGGAGCATCCTAAACCCAAGGGGGTGTGAATCTTGCCATGTTTTCATTTCCTGTGGCCAAGCAGACTGTGAGTGGAATTCCTTGCTGGAAGCAGGGTCTGGGATGTCAGGACAGAGCTGGGATGTCACCCCAGTGCTGGGATGTGGGACAGCAAAATGCAAAATGCACATCTCTGCTAATCCTTGGTGCAGGAGCTGCGGGAGCTGATCCTCAAGTACCGGGAAGACATCATCAGTGTGAGGACAGCAGCAGATCACCTCGAGGAGAAGCTGAAGGCTGAGATCCTCTTCTTGAAAGAACAGATCCAAGCTGAACAATATCTGAAAGAAAATATAGAAGAAACTCTACAGCTGGAAATAGAGAACTGCAAAGAGGAAATAGGTGAGCAGGGGTGAAACAGTCTCAGAATAGGAATGTAAGAAATTAATAAGTTGCACAAAGACTTGATTTTGTGGTGGACTTACCTGAATTCTAAATACTGTCCACTTTTGAAGGCAGAGACACCAAAGCTATGCAGCTGAAAACAAAAGTACAATTGTTTGTTTGCTTTTGAGGTCCCTTTGATGTAACACGAGCTTAATTCTCCTTTAAATATTAACAGAAGTAAACAGGGTATGAACAATTTCCTGTGTTTCTTGCATTTAAGTTGTAATATTCTTGTTTTTCAGCTTCCATTTCCAGTTTAAAAGCTGAACTGGAAAGAATAAAAGTGGAAAAGGAACAGGTAAGAAGCCCTTTCACTGTGGGATTTTTGGGTTTGGTGGTATGGGTTTTTTAATAAAGGTTTTTTTCCTCTTTCCTGTTTTGATGCCAGTGTAGGAGTAGGACACATTCATAGTTCGGTTACTTAAAAGGTGTTTGATCTGTTTTATTACTCTGTAAGGAAAATATTGAATTAACTAATTCCTAACTAATACTAGACTACCTAACACTGACCTAAATGTCAGGTTTGGACATTTCTCTCCAGCTCCAAAAGTAAATAAATGGAGAGAAAGTGATATTATTCAGGTGTTTTCTCTGCTCCTAGAAGAGATTATTTAAGCATGTTTCTGAGTCTCAGAAAGGTACTTAGACTTCCTTATGGAGGGACTGTGGGAGATGGAAATGTTGGGAAGTTTAGTTAATTTTTTTTATTATTATTATACAGTTGGAAAGTTCTTCACAGGAAAACCTGCAGCAGCTGGAGAGTCTGCAGGAGGCAAAGAACACTCTAGAAGAACAGCTGAAGAAGGAGACTGCAGCAAAGGTAGCTATGATGTCTGGATGTGAAGTGTATCTGCATCTTTTGTGATGAGCAGCTGTGTCAGAGAATGGGGCACTACCTAAGAATGAAAAAACCAGAAGCTTTTGAATGTTGGTAAGAAACTGGCAGGGCAGTAATATCCTCTGGATGTGGTTTAAATCCTCACCCCTGTTTTCACTGGGATTTATCATGTGGTGGGTCTGAATTGCTGCTGACCTGAACATCCCTTGGGTTGCCCTGCTGAGTGAAGGCTCAGGAACATTCCTGCCTGTGCAGTGTCCTGGTAACCAAACCTTGGGTTGAATGCTTTGATGCTTTTGAAGAAATGGATTTTTGTGGTTGCTGTAGGAAGGGGCTCTACTTCAGCACTCAGCTGAATTAATGGTGATTTGAACACTCACTCTCTGCCCTCTCTTGTTGTGGTTTTGGTTTTTTATGCCCTTTCCCCCAGCACTTCTCTGACTAAAGCTCAGGACAGCAAGACAGTTGTACTGCCAGCAGCAAATTACTGCCCTCACCATGAGCTTACTTCACTAAAACTCAGAACTCTGCCTTTGTATTCTGAGATCTCTGCTCATGGAGCTGTTGAAGGACTCTGGGCTTTTTCATGCTTTAACCAGTCTATTGGCACCTGCTAATGGGTGTTAGCCTCTGATTTTGCACTTTGGAAAACTGAGGTGTGGAAAGACTGGTTTAGTTTGTTGCCAAGGCCCTGTGAGCACTGTGCTGCTTTCCTCTGTATCTTGCTTTAATCACTTTATAGAAGATGCTGATTTTTATTCAGTTCAAGCATAAAGAACCTTTTCCTTCTCAGGCCAACCTTGAGCAGCTGATGTTTGAAGAGAAGAACAAAGCTCAGCGGTTGCAGACTGAATTAGATGTCAGTGAGCAAGTGCAGAGAGACTTTGTAAAGCTTTCTCAGACACTTCAGGTAAGAGAGTCCAATCAATGTGTGAGGGCTACTTTAGTTTCATTGTTTCTCCAGAGCTGTGTAAAATAAGAAATAGCAGTTGTAAATTTTCTGTTGGTATTTATGATCTATTTTAGAATTTGTTAGTGCAATAAACTGATCAGGTATTCCTACTATGATATCATTATTAAGGCTATTGGAATTCCATTCTGATTACTTAGTTCCAGCCAATATTCAGTTATTGTTCTAAAAGAAGCTGTACAGAACCAAAGATGATGGCTCTTCCAGACCTTTGTTTTCCCTTCTCCATCTCCTGATGCTTCTAATGTGATATTTTCATAGCAAAAATTCACATACAAATATTTGAGGACAAAGTAAGGAACTGGTACTGCTTGATCTGAAGATATGAAATGGTTCTTTGTGTTACAGTGACTGCTTTCTGTTTATACATTCTAAAAGTCTTGTCCTTGCCATTGTCCCTGTTGTTATCCCTGTATTTCCTCCACCAAGTGGAACCTGGTCGATGTGAGATGCCAAGAGGTGGCTGAGGGGAGGAGGTTTGTCAGGGGTGTCCCTGAGGCTGATCCTGGTTTGCCAGGCTGTTCTCTGCTGCAGTTTGTGTGTGCACAGGGACTCTCAGTGTCCTGGGGAAGCCAGGCTGGACTGGGCTCATCTTCAGGGTCTGTGTTTCCAGAGTTTGCACCCCCTTTATGTTCCAGCTTTGCTCACAGAGGAGGTGCTGAATTTCAGCCCCATCTCCTTGGAATCCTTGGCCAGGCCCACAGTGACATCCAGCAGAATTCAAACTACATATTTTCTGAGTCAGGCATTCATGTTTAATTGGAAAATTAACACCAGACTGTGGGAGATTTGTTTACTAGACACAGTTTAGCTGGATGGACAATAGAGGTCTGTCCTCTCTGGTTCTGTGTCTGGAGGAGTTGGTAGGACAAAGGAGACCATTGAGTTGTCTTGCCTAGGGAAGTTGCTTCTTGTTTGTCCCCATCCTCACTTTTTGTGTTTTAAAGTCCTGCAAGCACTGGTTTATGCAGTTCTTAGAGCAAACAGCCACCACTTTGAAGATGTCTGGTGGACTCTTCCACAACTTGCAGGTAGTTTAGTAACCTTCAGTATGAGCTTAGGAAGAACTGTAGCTCTGTGTTTTGTATTTTCTTTCTGCTCTGAGCAGTTATTGCACATCAGTTTGTGCTCCAGTTTAAGCAATGGTTTGTGCCATGTGCACTGTACACAGTGTGAGGTGACCGTCAGAGGAGGGCTGTGGTTTCTTGGCAGGGTTGTTCCCTTCCCTGTCCTTGTCAGTGAGAGCCTGAGCAGGCCCCCCTTGTGTGAGGGGTCCACTGGCCAAATTAGTTATCAGCAATTCAGAGGAAGGCCTAAAAAGCAATGAAATGCAAGTTGAGGATTTATGACTGAAAGCCCAGATCCTATTGCAAAGAATGTGAAAGTTTGAGCATGAGAAAGAAATCAGTTGTGCTCTCTTTGCATTGATTTCACCACAGTTCTGCTGGGCCCTTTTTCAGCAGATAAGAAATAGCTTAAACTGGATACCAGCAAAGCAAGGAGAGAGCTTGGAAATGGGATGTTTGCTCCAAGAGCTTTTGGCTGTGATCTTGAGGGGCTCCAAGGCACGTCTGGGGCTGCTCCTTTATGTTCCTTGGGGAATTTACTTTGCACATCTCCAGTTTTCCAGCACAGTGTCAGTGACTGGACATGAGACAAAACAGAGTGCTGGTGATGGCTGGAGCCCCCCAGAAATTGGGTGAAAATCCCAACTGCCTCGTGTCTTCCTTCCTCCCGTTCTTGGGCACAAATTTAGCTTGTGCTCCTTCACCCCTTGCATTTCTTCAGCCCCTGGTGATGTTGGGTCCCTCGGGGCTCCCTTTGGGCCAGGTCTGAGCCTGGCTCTGGGCTGTTCCCCGTTGCTGATGGTGGTGCCTGTTCGGTTCCCTGCAGGTGCAGCTGGAGAGGATCCGGCAGGCAGATTCCCTGGAGAGGATCCGTGCAATCCTGAACGACACAAAACTGACGGACATTAATCAGCTCCCTGAAACATGACACCCTGCTGGGCTCTGAGGCTGCGTCTGGGTTTTTAACTCATCTTTATAGCAACATTAATTATTATTTAACTCTAACCGAGAGAGCAGAGGACAACAGAGGGGAGCAATGACTTAAGTTTTGTTTCTAGAGGGGAAAAAGGTTTCGTACTGGGCAGGAGGAGAGCACAAGGGTGACTTGTAGTGTAGGAAGGAGAATTTCTAATGGAAACACTAATGAGTGCAGTGTTTCGTGTTCCACTGAGTGGGATCAGTCCTTACATTCTGAAAAACTTCCCTCTTTCAGCCGACTTCGTAACCTAATATAGAGTTTTGGAACATATACCCCTGTCTTTCCCTCTGTCCTTTCCCCCACTACTGTGATCAAAGTAGCTGCTGGAAACTGTATTGTCCCTCCAAAACGTTGAAGAGCAAAGTGGTTGAAGTTTTTCTGTTTGAATAGTCAATAACAGTATTCAGCTAGCAGAGAGAATGAGGTGTAGAGTATGCTGTATGAATATTTTATATTAAAATATGACTTTATTAGCAGGACACTGGATATTGATCTTATTTCATAACTCAGTACTTTTTTTTTAAACCATTGGCTCTGTGAAGAATCTGAATGCTGCTGAAATGTGGATATGAGTGAGTTGTGTATCTCCTGAACAGATAAATGCTAATCCAAAAGAAAAAGAATACTGTACTGAGAATTTAACTCCTTGCCATTTTTCTGTTGAATTCAGATACTGAAAGAAAAGCACAAGAAATGCACTGTTTTGTAATCTCTTTTCAAAAATGTAACTTAGAATATGGAGCTACAACTGGTTGTTTGTCATCTCCTAAAGCTGAGCAGTGCCTGGAATCCCTTCTCTGTGGAAAAAAACAAAAAAGGAAGCAAACAAACAAAAAACCCAAACAGAAAAAAGCTGGTAAAAGTCATGTGCATGTCTGAGCATTGGCCTGAGGTGGTGCAGGTGTGCTCTGCTCTGGGGGTGGCACAAGGGGTGAAGGCAGGAGCTCTCTGGGGAAGGTGTGGAGGCAGGTGCTGGAGGAATGAAGCTGTTCCTGACCCCTCTGCTGGGTCAGCCTCGTGCAGGAGCTGCAGGATGGTGCTGCTGCAGCTTGGAGGGGGCAATGCAGCTCTTTGGTGTCCTGGTGGCTCCTGTGCTGTCCCCTGGTTCTGCTCCCAGACAGTTAAATTACACTGAGTAATGTGGCTGCAGAAGCAGGAAATTCTTGTGATCACTCAGTTGGCAGGTTTGGGTTTCTTGTTCTGTAAATGTCCAGAGGTAACATGAGCATTCCTCCTCCTCCTCCTCCTCTTCCTCCTCTTCCTCCTCCTGCACTGCTGGAGTTCCTCCTGCAGCTGGAAGGATTCCTGAACTGTTGCAGGTGTTGATGATCCTGGTGGTACAAACCCAATTCTTGAACTTTACAGCTCAGTTAAAAGGAGGCTGAAGGAGCAGATCCCACTGTCCAAAAATCTCATAGCTCTTCCTCCATTCCGTGCTGTTTTTTCTTCACATACTTGGCCAGAGATCTGCTTTTCTTCATCACCTTCAAAAGTGACAGAAAATGCTCCAAACTGCAATGCATATTATATATTTTAAGTACTTAGATCCTATTTTTAGCAGTGCATATTCTGCTACTGACATAAAGTCAGAACCAGTGGTTTTGAAGAGGAATGCCTTAAAAACAGCCAGAAAAACATCATATAAGCTCAATTCCTTGCCACTCATTACAAGAATTAAAGCATTTTATTCACCCTAGCAATTAATTCCCTTCATAATCCTGACACCCAGAAGTAATTTTTCCCACTTTAGTAACGACTAACAGATGGCAGAGCTGTCATGTCTGCAGATGACACTTACTTTCACACAGAGGTGATGTTGCAGTGTGGTTGAGTCTTATTTGGCTATTACCAGGGTAGGGATTTTTTACCCCTTCTCACTATTTGCTGAACTGTGGGTGCCAGCAGCCAGGTCCTGATGCATAAATCCAGGACCAGATGTTTTCATTCAGTTTTCCAGTGGCTGGGTAGACTTTGGAGACAAAACTACAGGCCTTTAGTAGGAGCTGCAGAACAGAAAGGAAAGCTTTTTTTCTCTGTTCCCACCCTCCCTTGCCAAAAACTAACATGTAACTGGTTATGGGCTTAGTTACTGTAACTGGTGACTGCTCCACCTGTGCAGGAGGTGCAAGGAAGCCTCTTGTGTGGCAAAACTACACCACATCCTGTACCCCCTTCAGCAAGCTGAGTGCTTGAGGAACTGAGACTTGAAGTCTTTAACAGTGAAGTATTTTTGGTTGTGTTTCTGGATGGTCCCAGTCTGAGAGAGCAGGGGAAGGGGCTGTTCCTGACTTCCAGCATCTCGTACTGTTCCCTGTGTCTGGCCTGTTCTCAGCAGCCCTGGCTGCTCTGAACACCCCTGGCTGTGCTGGCTCAGTGTTTCAGGTGCTCCAGGGCTGGGTGGCTTTTCCTTGGTGTGTTTTTATGGCTCATGGGCATAGCGTTCCCCAGGTGTGGCGGTGTCAGGGTGAGGTCATGGCTGCAGCCTGGCAGGAAGGAGGTGAGTGGGGCAAGTGATTTGGGCTCCTTGGTAGCCCCAGGGCCAATGGAGCTGTTCCCAAGTGCAGATCTGCAGGCGTGGGGGGTGTGCACTGTGTGCTTTTCCTTGTTTGTGAACCAGGCACTGCACAGGTCCCTGAAGGAACTTCCTTTGGTGTGCAGAGGACGGGCAGGCAGTTCTTGCATGGTTGTTTTCCTTTTCACCACCCTGTTCCATCACTCACCTGGACACTTGTGCTCCTGTCTCAGTACCAGCTGTGACCATTTTAGTGTTGGAACACGAGTCACCTTTTTTCACCAACTGCTGTAATGTCAGACTTTTAAACAATTCAGTTTGAAATTAGAACCCTGGCTGTTCACTGGTGGGAGATGTGCTCCCTGCAAACTGCTGTCCCTCGTGGGGTAGGACAGCAAAGCTTCAGCAGCAGCAACCGAGCTTCTGCTGAGCTCAAAGGGGCCTTTAAAAGAAAACAAGACTGTGTGTGCCAAATTTGCAGAGCAAATTTCAAAGACTGTAAATGTAGGAAGAGCTCTTGGTGTACTCACTGGATGATGGATTCTGGTATTACTGCTTGTGAACACGAGAAAACAAATGGTTTTCCTTCCAGTTCTGGGTGTTGTGGAGCCTGGCTAGGGCCAGGGTGGCTTCTCCTGTCTCAGGCAGTGTCACCTGCCAGCTGTGACAGGGGCTGAGCTGTTGGTAACAGGGCCCAGATGGAGTTCTGTCTGCATTCCTGTACCTGTATAGTCTTAACCTGTACAAAGTGTTCTTGCAGCATGTCTGGTACCCGGTCCCACCCCAGCAGTGCCCCCCTGTTCTAGCAGTGCAGTCACTCCTGTCCCCCCGAGCTTCACCGTGGCGCCTTTTCCAGGGACAGGGGGGAGGGACAACAATTCCTCACTGTCCACTAGAGTCTGTCTACAGCAGAGACTGGATTGGCCTTGTAATGGCAAGAAGGACTCCAGAGCCATCTTTTGCAAGAGGCAAACAGTGTTTGGAAGTCAATACTGCATTCCAGTGAGCCAAGCCATTGGTGTCCTGTGCAATCGTGGGTGTAGAATTCTGCTGTCTCCAGGATTCCAGTGTAACCATTTGTTAACTGTACTGAAGGTGTGTCCTTTATGGAGAAAGTGTTCCAAATTAAAAAAAGCTGCTGAAGTGTGTGTGTGCATGGCTCTGGTCTTTCCCCCCAGGGAACCCCTGATGGATCAAGGGTGGGAGCTTATCCCAGGATAACCCCAGGGAGCAGCAATCCCCCACTCCTGAGGGAGCTGCAAGTATTGCCCTCTAACACCCTGAATATAAAACACCTGCCCCTGAGAAAAACAAAAACAACAGCATGTGAGGCGTCATATCAAAAGTATTTTATTTCACAATTCTTTACAAAATAATAAGTAAAAGGTGTATTGTTCAACATACAAATGGTAAATATACAAGGGGGCAGAGCAGAGGCAGGTAAAGCCCATCCAGCCTCTGGGTGCTGGGCCCTCTCCAGGGACATGTCAGAAGTTCACGTGGCTCCTGATGTTATTGATCTGTTTCACCATCTCCCGGATGTGTTCTCCCCTTCAAGAAAAAGATACCCCAAGTCAAAAGGCTGCAGGTGCTACCTGCACAGAACTAAGCAGGAAGGGAAACACTTCAGATGGTAGAAGCAGGAAGTGGGAGCAGTGCCTGTCATCCCAGCCTGGATTACAGACTGCCCTGGGATCCTGGGGCAAAAAGCACTTCCATACATCCAGTATACCGAGTGCTGCTCTCAGGAGCAGCACATCCTGTGCTTCAGCCCCTCCCCCACCCCCGCCTGCAGCACGGCCCAAATGACACCTGAGACACCTGCACTGAAGAGGAGGGCTCAGATTCTTCATGAGGAGCCCAGGTTGCACTTACTCCTCTCTCAGGACAGCCTGGATGCACTTGCTCTGGTAGGCACTGAGGCTGATGCTGGGTTTGCGGGGGCTTCGCCCCTTCTCCATCTGTTTCTGTTGGTATTCCTTCTTCATTTTCACCTGGGAATTGAGAAAAGAGAAGGCCACAGTCAGTGCTGATCCTGCCTGCCACAGTGAAAGCTTGTTAATTACGGACTCCAGTTCTGTACTGCAGCTAATGGTTTCTTTTTGAGTTCAAATCTGCCTGCTTTTGCACTTCCCACAAAGAGAAGAAATGTCCCTGCCAGGCTGAGGAAGGGGGAGCGCTCTGAGGGCTTACAGTGAGTGCAAAGGTTCTGTCTCTATTACCAACAGGGGCCCAAAGCCCCGTTAGTACATCGCTGCTAACTGACACAAGTACAGCAGCACTGAGGGAGGAGCTGGCAGTAACCTCCCAGCCGGGTCATTCCTCCTCTCACCTGTCTGATAGCATTGCTCAGGTGCTGCAGCTGGTCATGGATTGTCTGCAGTTCCTTCTTCATATCTTTTTCAGTGTCAGATAGAACAGGAAGCTGAGAGTGGAAGCTCCGAAGGACTTTCTTCATCCTTTGAGAGCAAGAAATGTCTCTGAGTTAACTTCCCTGGTACCCAGCTCTGCTCTAACACCTGCAGCCTGGTGCTTTGGCCATCTTCCCAAGTCTCAGGGGCTTCACCTTTCCCTTCCACTGGTCTCAGGTGGCATTTCTGAGCATGGGACTGGCTTAGGCTGGGCCTGCAGACAAATCACACAAAGCCCCAGCACAGGGAATTTAAGAAGCCCAGTCTTGTAACAAACCAGTGCAGCAGCTCCTGTCCACTCTGTTCTACCACACCTGCAAACTCTGTTTAACAGCAGTGGTGTGAGGTGAAATAGAGCCCTGTGTGCACTCACCTATTCATGATGTCTTCTTGCTTCTCTTTGGCTTCCTCATACTTGTCAGCCAAGCGCTCGGCCATTTCCCGCAGACTTTTCCTTAAGGCAAGGGAGGAACAGTTCCTTACTTGAGATTCACACACAGGGCAAGCCAGGGTGTGGGAACAGGCCAAGGAAGCTGAAGAAGCCAGCTGGAGGAAGGAGCAAACCTACAGGCTTCACTTGTCACCTGTTTCACACAGGGCCCTGTCCAAACCACCAGCACCACAGGTGTGTCATTCCTGAGGTTTGGCTTGATAAAGGACATGGGTTCTACTCACCTCTCCTCTCGACAGTAATTCAGATCCTCCACTTGTTTCTTTTTCTGTCCCCACAGCAGCTTCACTCTGAAGTAAATACATACCAAACAAAAATCGAAACACTTGCAACCAGGTGAATCAGGATTTACACCACACAGAAAATGCTTGGAGTAGGAAGAACTAAAGACACTGAAACAGGGGCAGTGGTGAGAAGAAAATTCCCATTTGTCCTAACTGTACAGTGTAAGTAACTGACTATGATTTAAAGCAGCAGACTTAAGGCAGTTTTCCTTTGTCAGGACTAGTGCTGAGGTCAGATTTCCTGCCACCCACAGGCCCAGGCAGGCAGGCAACACCATGAGAAAAGTATTTTATATGTGTGTGTGTTTACCATTTTTTTCTTCCCCTATGAGTCACTATAGAGATCAACTATTAAACTCACCCCTCCTTTCCTGATAATTCAGTTTTAAGTTCTGGTATTCACTATTAGTTTTACATTAGTACATTTGCTCATTCACCAGAATTAGACTCACAAGAGGAGGGTGAGTGCTCAGTACTTAGTGCTGCTGTGTCACAGGGACATTGGCCAGCACATTTTTATGAGAGTTTTGCATTACCTTTGCTGAATTTCCTCTTTTGCCAGGTCCTGTTTCAGTATATATTCCTCTCTGAACACCTGGGTGGCTCTGCTGAGGAGCTGAAGGCATTCTTCAGGGGGAGGAGCAGCATCTTTATCTGCAGATCTTAAGATTGAGATTTTTGCAGTCTTACTAACATGCTCCTTTGAAAGGCTAAGCCACTTTCAGTGTTTATGGTAAAGGCTCAGGGGGGTCTGTTATGAAAGTGAGAGATTACAATGAAATCCCTTAACTAGAAATCATTTTTCTTACACGAGGAAATCCCAAGGTAGCTTAAGATACTCCAAACCCAATGGGCCGAGCAATGAGAACCTCATCAGCTGAAGGCAGCCCTGCTTTGAGGAGGAGACTGGAGCCAGGTGTTCCCCTCCCAGCCTGCACCATCACTGCACTGGAAGCCATCCCCACAGGGACACAGGAGCTGTGCCCCAGCCCTGCCGTGACCAAGGCAATGTGCTGTTCAATCAGGAACTGGCAACACCCAACTGTTCCCAACTGTCCCCACTTCAGGAGCCCCAGGAAAACACATTTTACTTACTTGAGATGCAGGGGGTTGGCAGAGCTGCGCTGCAGGATGCCCTGGATGTGCTTCTCAAAGGAATGCTCTGACTCGGCCACGATGCGCAGTGGGGACACGGCCAGGTCCTTGTCCTCTCTGGTGCACAGCAGGGGAGGGGAGGCAGGGTGGACAGTGCTTCTACCACACAGCAGCACAGGGGAGAACAACACAGTCAGACCACTCAAAAAAACCAGAGCAGAGTTTAACTGGTACTGCAAGTTAGGAACTCCTCCTCTGTGGAGTTCCTGTGTTACTGCATGGGGTTCTAAAAGCAGCTGTTTCAGTTTTGTGGTAAATGCAGTCCCAGCAGGGCAGGTAGAGATCACATCTCCACTCCTGTTTGGTCATGGCTCAAACTAGGAATCATAAATATCCTTTGGCTTAAGAATAAAATTCCAGAACAAGGCAGGCAGGCACTGGAACAGCAGCATGACCTTCACAAAGCACCCTGCCCAGTCACTGCCCACCTGAGTGGAAACAGTGAAATAAACAGAAGGTCTGTAGGAGAACCTGATGTTAACACTGGCTCTGCTCATGGTACCTGTCCTATCTTAAACAGTGTCCTGCAAAAAATAAGCTGAAAATAGTGTCATCCCCTTAAGGTGTTCATTTCATTGTGTAAATGCACATTTACACCACTCTGTACCTTTGCCACCACCTCCAAAGAAAGTGACTGGAAGCACAAACTAAAATCCTACTTCTTTTTTCCTCTTTCATGCACACAACCTCAGTAGCCCATTAAGAATATCCACACCACCTCAACAAGAACATTTTTTTGTCCTAATACTCACGAAAAGTGATCTGATTAATTATATCCCCTACAAACACCTTATCAGCAGTAGGTAACTACTACAGTAACACATTACATCCCTCAGTCAGGGAGTGTTCAGAAAACAAAACTTCATTGTGTGTCCTAAGAGGTGCAGAAATTTGGGGTGAAACAATCAAAGAGTAATTGAAAAATAGGAATATCCTTTTTTGGTCCTTTTCATGCAGTCATGAACTTCAACTGAGAACCACGTACAAGAGAGGCCTTGTAATGCACTCATAGGTGTTGGTGATGCAAATCATTGTGGGCCCCAGGACATCAGAAACGATCCAAAATCCTCTAATTGGAGCAGGCTGCCTGAAGGGAAGAACACAAAAATTACCCAGTCAGGAAAGTTCTTTGTTCCTGAAGTTGTGCACATTCACTCTTCTGGGAATGCTCCAAGGTCAGGTAAATGGAAGTGAAAATTTCTGCTGGTCTGACAGGTGATTTTCAGATAGTAACACAAGAATTTAAGATACTACCCTAAAAGTGCAGTAAGAATCCTGATACACAAATTGCTCAGTTGTAGTGTTTGAAATCTTTTGAGCTTACTTTATTACTTTAATTGCAAAGATGCAGCAAAAGATGACAAAGCGTATTTTCCATAGCAAGTCCCTGATTTGAAAGCATTTGAGAAAGGGTTTGGTTTTTTACCTGCATGGAAGTGGTTTTGTACAAAGAATGTGTTCAACAAAGCACTTCTGTTCTGCTCCCAGCTCTTGTAAACTGTCTTTGTCTTCCTCATCTACAAGGAGACATGTCAGGATGCATCAGATCCACTTTGCAGGGTGAGGGATTCAGTAGCAGCTGCACCCACCAGCCTGTTACTGGCAGATGTTCATCTGTTCCTCACTTCCCTCACTCACCTGAACCAAGGAATTTGTGCAGTTTGTTGATCCATGTCAAGCCCACACTGTGGACACCAGCTTCGTGTGTGCAGTGGTATCTAGAGGGACATTTGGGATCTGAAATTGAAGCAGAAAATGGCACTGAACTGAGAAAAACTCACCCTTCACACTTGCACTGCTGATCCTGTGTATCAACTTAGTGTCCAGTCAGCTTTAACATCTTAGTGCAAGTACCAGAAACAGAGCTACATGTGTTAGAGTCTAAAGTACTGACGAGTTGTTTTGAACCCTTCCTATCAAACCACATCTGCATCAATCAGATAGATTTTCAATGGCAGATTATTAAAACTAGCACCAGCATTCTGACAAGCTGCTTGTTCCCAAAGACCCAAACACTTGGACCTTCCCCCAATTCCACTGGATAAGCAGGTCCTTCCCTCAAGATCACCCTCCCCACAGCACTCCCTCACACAGGTCACAGGTCAGCACAGATGCAGAAACTTCTACTTTATAACCCCCAGATGACAGGATTTAGTACTGACCATGTGTAATCTGCCCTTGGACCAACACTGGAGACCCTCCCAGGCTTGCTCCTTCCACAGCTTTATTGAGGGCATCAGGTAAATCCTTACTCTAATCCCCTTGTTTGTCTGACACCGGTGAGAACATGCAAATAACTGGATCCTAAATGCATGGAATAAAAAGCCACAAGCTGAACAACAGCCCTACCTCGGTGCAGCTTGATTGGGCAAGAGAAGTCAGACTCCAAAGGATCTTCTTCGTCTCCCGTCGCCAGTTTCAGTGCAAGTTCCAGCTCAACACATTCAAACACGTACAGGGAAGGAATAAGATCAGATCTTGGGTCCCAGGACTTTTCTGACTGTAAAGAGCATTGAATTCTTCTGTGAGACATGATTTAAATAGGAATGACAACATAAACAGCATCAAGAAAGAGTTATAAGTTTTAATTATTGAGGAATGTAGTCCAAGTTTACTTTAAAAAATTAACTCAAACCCAGGGTTTCTTAGAAAATCCTCCTTAAATTAGATCATAGTAAATTTGACCAAGAACTGATCTACTATCAGGGTACACAGGAGTGAGATTTAAAATAAAAGTGTCAGGGAGCCACAGGGACTGGCTGAAACAGGAGAAAGACTCACTATCTCATTCCAAAAGAATGCAGCTTTGGCACTTGGCATACACTTCCAGGCATCCTGCCACCTTGCAGCCAGGAACTTGGATTACGGAAACAAAAACGCCTACAGAAAAAACCCAAACCAAGACAAGGTACCTGCTCATCATCCTCTTCTCCATCCAGCACCACGCAGTGGTAGAGCATCCCCGACTCGGTGGCAATGACCAGGATGTTTGGAACACAGGGCAGGCACAGCACGGCGCAGGCGTCGTAGCCGTAGTTGTCCTCAGCTGCTGGGTGCATGGGCAGGGGGCCCAGCAGCTTCCCAAGGCTGCCAGTGCTGCAAGGGAGAAGGGTTTGCTCTCAACACCAGCTCTCCTCCTCCTCTTCCCATGGCTGCCAAACAATGGCTTGGAGTTCTAAGGCCCATTAGACTTCTGCAGATTGCCAGTCTGACCTGCAGCTCCTCGGTGGAGATCTCAGAGGGGAAATCAGAGCTCATTTTATTTATTCCATGATTTCAAAGCAACCAAAGATACACTGCAAAAATTCATGAGGAAACATTTTCATACGAGAACACAAAGTACTCATGGAAAGCTCAAGTTAGTGATTACCCAGCTGGTTTCTTGCACTTCACATGCAGCATTTTGTGTTATGGCATTGCTTTGGGCAGAACTTTAGATGGACTAAGGCCATCTCACTGCCTGCAGACAGATCTGCACAGCGCAGAAGCACACAGTGCTCTTTCTAACCCAAGTACCACACTCTTTAACATTCAGCTACACAAGATATAACTTGTACATCTTGCACCATCTTCTCAGTTTTCTAAAGTAATTCCTTGTATAACGTTTGTATTTTTGATTAACCATCATGAGTTTCCATTGCAGAACATGCCTGTGAACCCCCTGTGCTCTTCAAGTATTCTTTTCCTAGGATGCCCCTGGCTCAACGAGCCTCATCCACAGCTAAGGATGTCTGTGCTGTGAACCGACGGCCAAAAAATACACTGAACAGCCTTAGACCTACTGATCTTTTTACAGCCCTGTGTCTTCGTATCAGACTGCTGATGGTAAATCATGCACAGTGCATTCTGA
This sequence comes from Rhabdornis inornatus, assembly GCA_013397075.1. Classification (NCBI taxonomy): domain Eukaryota; kingdom Metazoa; phylum Chordata; class Aves; order Passeriformes; family Rhabdornithidae; genus Rhabdornis; species Rhabdornis inornatus. Next base: position 12,406 of record VWZS01007632.1, on the reverse strand, counting down.
GCAGTGGAAGCTGCACCCATAATGTTTAGATGAGAAAGAACAACACACTGTTTTTGGATTCCAGTCTGTCAGCACTGCCACAGAGACAGAACAGGCTGCAATGAGCCCAGCATCGCTCACAGAGTCCCAGCCAAGCTGAGAGGAGACTCTGTCACCCCTGCACTGTACAAACATGTAAGCAGCCCGTGAGCCCTGAGGGTCAGGCCCTACCTCTGGAGCAGGCTGATGTAGGTGAGGAAGGTCTCTCCATTCTCGTACAGGATGTACAGGGGGTAGCCCAGCACCTCCTCGCTGCCGCGCTGGCCCAGGGCATGCTTCGGCACCGGCACCTGCGGCCCGAAGTCAAAGGCCACGGCTGTCTCCCCCAGGGACGCTGTGTAGGCTCTCCTGGACAGGGCAGAGCAAGCTGGGGTCAGCAAGGACTGAGAGCACAATGTTCAACGTCGTCATGAGGGATGGATGGGCTGCCAAATTCCTGCCAAACCCCATCCAGCAGTGCCCTGCCACATGCCACTGCCAGCAACACAAGGGTGTGAGTGACACCTTGTCAAGGCACATCAGTTCTGCAGTGCCCCCACAGCTTCAGAGGATACAAGAGGTGTTCTGGTATCTCCTGTGAGGCACATCAGTGGTGCAACATTTCCATTTCCAACCAGGCCAAGTGGGAAATAAAAAGATAATTTATTTTCTACATTCCTCACTCAAAAACCCGTCCTTAACCCTGTCTTAAAGTCAATGTGTGTTTTTTAAACTGCTACTCTGATAAACACTTGATTGTACAGTTTGTCACCACTTTGTTTTAGAAGGATGGGGGAGAGGAGAGGGAGAGGAAAGGAGAAAGAAAAAGAGAAACAGAGAAAAAAGGAGAAAAAGAAGAGAGAGAAAGAGAAAGGAAGAGAAAGAAAATGAAGGAGAGAGCAGAGTGTAGGTACTCTGCTCTGAAGAAGTGCTAGCACTATAGAATTCATATAGATTTTCAGGCACATTTATTCACTTATTCATTAAAAACACAACTGAGAATACTGAGCTTATTCTGCAGAAGCATTTCAAAATACAAGAAGCAACACCAACCCTGTTTTGATTGTAAGGGTCTCCTCCTCAGTGTCCGAAAGCACAATCACTTTGATGGGTGTCTGAGGCACCTTCAGACTGTAGAACCTGGGGGAAAGAAACAGCAGCCACATTCATTCTGCTGGTACTGCTGCACATTCCCTGCTGACACAGGAACAGCAGCTGCTCTCAGTCTGAAATTCCTCCCATCCTGTTTTTTTTATTGCTAACTCTGGTAAAAATGGCAGTAAAAAAGCAAATATCAAGTGACAAATTAAGACTGGACATGACAAAGAAAGGCACTTCACATAATCAGCCACAAATGGGGTTTACCTTATGGTGTTATCTGATGTCAAGAGCACAATGTGGGGCTCCAAGGTGTCACAGGGGTACCAGGCTGCATGCTTTAAAGTCAGGGATGTTGAGCTGGTGAAGAACCGTTCCGCAATAGGAATGGTGCTGGAATACAGAGCACAAACTTGCACTGTGACCAGAAACACCCAAGCTACTTCTCAAGGGAAGTGGGGGCTAGAAGAGCTAGAAACACAATGAGAAGGTTCAAAGCCTTTATCTGTACTACTCTGAAAGCTGGAGAGGCAGCTTTAACTTGAAGCCCTCTGTTATTTCCCCACAAACATCTGCTTTTAGCTGCCACAGCTGAAAGACCCCGGAGAAGCTGCCCCATCTCTAGAAGTGTCCAAGATCAGGTTAGGCAGGGCTCAGAGTTCCTGTTCATGGCAGGAATTAGAACTTGTTGGCCTTTAAACCATTCCATGATTCTGTGAAAGGCCAGAGAATACTAAAGGAGCCTCTTGCTCTTCAGGAACTGCAACAAGTTTAGAAAGTAATTTATTTGGGTCCCTTGTCAAGCAGCAGGTATTTGAGCCAAAATAATTGCATTCCTGACTGCCCCACAAGCCCAATACAACCTGTACCTTCCACTAGTGTCTTCTGTATCTGCCTAAGCCCAAGAAAGGGAGGCTGTAGAGAAAGAATGGCAGGACAAGGATGTAATGAACCACCTGAGGTCTCACCCACCTACAGTTCACCGTGGATTTCCCACCTTCAAACTCGGAATTCTTGCCCCAGCGTTTGGGCAGCTCCAGCACCATGAGCCCCTTGGTACCAATGAGCGCCACATGGTGCTGGGCAGGGCTCAGCAGCGTCTGGTGCACGTCGAAAAGGGGCGGGTTTATGCACAGAAGGGTCTGAAAACAGAAATGGTACAGGGAAGCACAAGCCGTTCAAAGCACTCAAGGCAGTACAGCTCATTTTTATTTTGGATAGTGATTTACACGGCACGGAACGAGTCACAACCCCGCTCCACAGCACAAAGCAGTGGGCTCCTTGGGGAAAGACNGCGGAGGCGGCCGAACAGCGCGTGCTGCGGGAGCGCCGCGCGCCACTGCTCCGCCGGGCCGCAATCGGCCGCCATCGCTCCGCGCGCCGCCGCCCTGACGTCACGGCCCGCGCGGCCAATCGGTGCCGCCCCCCACGGACTACATTTCCCGGTGTGCCCCGCGGCCCCGGCGCGNGAGCTAGAAACACAATGAGAAGGTTCAAAGCCTTTATCTGTACTACTCTGAAAGCTGGAGAGGCAGCTTTAACTTGAAGCCCTCTGTTATTTCCCCACAAACATCTGCTTTTAGCTGCCACAGCTGAAAGACCCCGGAGAAGCTGCCCCATCTCTAGAAGTGTCCAAGATCAGGTTAGGCAGGGCTCAGAGTTCCTGTTCATGGCAGGAATTAGAACTTGTTGGCCTTTAAACCATTCCATGATTCTGTGAAAGGCCAGAGAATACTAAAGGAGCCTCTTGCTCTTCAGGAACTGCAACAAGTTTAGAAAGTAATTTATTTGGGTCCCTTGTCAAGCAGCAGGTATTTGAGCCAAAATAATTGCATTCCTGACTGCCCCACAAGCCCAATACAACCTGTACCTTCCACTAGTGTCTTCTGTATCTGCCTAAGCCCAAGAAAGGGAGGCTGTAGAGAAAGAATGGCAGGACAAGGATGTCATGAACCACCTGAGGTCTCACCCACCTACAGTTCACCGTGGATTTCCCACCTTCAAACTCGGAATTCTTGCCCCAGCGTTTGGGCAGCTCCAGCACCATGAGCCCCTTGGTACCAATGAGCGCCACATGGTGCTGGGCAGGGCTCAGCAGCGTCTGGTGCACGTCGAAAAGGGGCGGGTTTATGCACAGAAGGGTCTGAAAACAGAAATGGTACAGGGAAGCACAAGCCGTTCAAAGCACTCAAGGCAGTACAGCTCATTTTTATTTTGGATAGTGATTTACACGGCACGGAACGAGTCACAACCCCGCTCCACAGCACAAAGCAGTGGGCTCCTTGGGGAAAGACACCCCAGGGCGGGCTAAGGGATGATGAACAGCTCAGGAACCTTCAAGGAACAGACCCCCTCAGCCCCGTGCCCACCATAGGCACCTTCACACCTCACATCCCCTCACGGACCGCTCATCCCCCTCAAACCCGCATTACACCCCTCTTCCCTCAGAGTCCACCCAGCTCCTCACGTTCCTCTTCTCTTCATGGCCCCTCACACNCCCCCGCGGTCCCGCTGGGGCGGGTGAGCCGCGCCCCATCCGAAACTCTCTCCTAACCCCGTCCCAAACTTTCTCTGCGAGTACCCGGCATTCCCGCTGGGAACTGTCATCACTATCCTGTAGCCCCTCCAGGACATGGCTGGCCCTGCTCCGCCCCGCCGTCTCCCTGGTTCCTTCCCCCACCTTCCCCTCCAGACACCCACCCTCCCCCGGTCCCCCCTCAGGGACTCCCGGTGTCTCGGCGCTCCGGGACGCAGCCCCTCCGCCGTGTCTCACCGCTTGGCTCCCCCGGCATCCGCCGTGTCCCGCCCGAGCCGGCGCTGACGGCCCCGGGCGCTCTCCCCTCTCCCCAGCGCTGCATGGAGCGGCTGAGGAGCAGCCGGGCCCAGCTGCTGGACCGGTACCGCCAGGCCGGGGACGGGGCGTGTGCGGCGGCCCCAGGAGCGCTGCTGGTGCAGGAGGTGATGGAGCAGGAATGGCAGGAGCTGCGGGACAGGCTGCCCGGCTTCCGCGGAGATCAGCCCATGGAGCAGGTCAGTGCTGGATCCCCAGCATCAACACCAGCTGTGTGATACAGGAGTGTCGAATACAACCCCCTGCGGGCCTGACTTCAGCTTCTCACTGGAGCCGACAAAACTCAAGAGCTTCAGGATTTCCCAGTTCTACAGCTCAGGCAGGGTGTTGAGCTGTGAAAGTGCCTTTGGGCATGAGTGGGGAAATGCTTTATTTCCTTCACAAACAGCCTGTGGGTCACAGGGTTGGTTTCCTCATTTGTGCTTTTTATAGCTGCTCTGTCACTTCCCTCTTCTGAGAATGGTAATGAAACCTGGATGTCTTAAAAAGCAAGTTCTTGGACAGACTGTGCTTGGATCCATTCTGTCTGGCTCTGCATATGTGTTTACAGTACAGGTCACTTCCCACAGTGCATGGGTTTGCAAACAGGGATTTACTAGACAGGAGAGCAAGAGTGAATTTATGTTGCTCAGTCAGGTGCTGGAAGTGAGAAAGTGGCTGGAATGGGAGGATCACTGACTGATTCACCTTTCAGATGCTGGAGGACCCTGATGAGCTGGCAGTGCTGGAAGAGATCCAACAAGAACTGATCTTGCAAGGTAAGATCTTTGTACATCTTCTAACCCCTATTTGATGTGTAACATCCCTGACTTCCTATTAATGCAGAACAGCTGAGGCTGCACCCCTTGGTTCTTGCAAACCACGTGATACTGGGGAAGAGCCTCCTTAGAAATCTTGGTGTTGAAGCTTTGAGGTATTGTAACCTCTTCTCAGTTTTAAGAGTTTAAGTGGAATTTTAAAGCCTATGAGAGAGGCCAGAGAAACAGGACTGAGATGTCTGTTAGCTCTAGGAACCTTTATAAATCAATTCAGAATGTTTCTCAAGTGCTGATAGAAAGACCTACATGAGACTAGCCGAGCCATAGAAAAAACTGGATTAGCAGGAATGATTTCACCAAGTGTAGAAATCAGACTCAAACAAATAAAAGTTCTTAGAAACTCGTATCCAGTCCAGTCTGCATCTGCCTAGCAGCTTTGCCTGTGCTGCCCAGGCCAGCCCTGAGGGTGTTTTGCTGGCCCAGGCCAGCCCTGAGGGTGTTTTGCTGTGCTGTTTGTTGCAGAGCAGTTGGTTATTGAGGAGTACGAGCGGAGCCTGCGCTTCGATGAGGAATGTCTCAACGCCATGCTTGACGGCCTGGATGCCACTGACAGGGTCATCTGCCCAGTATGTAGGAAGTAAGAAAGCCCTTGGCACTGGAATCAGATTCCCCACTCTCCTACAGCAGTCTGGGCTTAGAAATGTGCAGAGAGAGGCTGGTGTTCATTTAAACAAAATAAAAACGCCTGAGCAATGATCTAAATCTATTGGGGGGATCTGTTTGTTATTGTTTCTTTGTGGGTTTTTTTTTTTTATTTTTTTGCTAAAATCTTCCCTTGTTCTGGGTGTCATGATGCTCGTTGTTTCCTCATCCCAGGAATAACCTGACTGTGAAGGCTCACTTGGTTTGTTGCCAGTGTGGACTGTACATCAGCACACAGGTAAGCTGCACTGTGACATGTGAGTGGCATCTCTGCTGCTGTAGAGGCAGCTTTGAGCTACAGACAGGAACTTAGGTGACTTTTAATCAATTCTTCTCAGGACATGACAGAAGGGAAGCTTCGGTCACTTCTGGAAAGCACCTTGACAGAGCACAGTCAGAGGTGCTTGCACAGCCCTGAGTTCACAGTCACCAGTGGCATGGAGGAGGAAGCCAGTCTGCTCATGAGCTGCCCGGTGAGTGTAAATGTCAGGTTCCTGGAAAGGAGCCCTGCTTGGATCCATGTCTCAGTTACATGGGCAGAAACCACAAGACTGTTGATCCTTATGGTTTGTGTGGCTGTTTTTTCACAAAATTCCTTGGAGATGGCTTTACCTTTGACCACCAGTAACCATAAAAGCAAAGTTCCAAAGTACACACCTTTAACTGCTGGATTAGGGAATCTTTCAAGGACCTGTCAAATTTAGTGCCCTAACTTTAGCCAACAACCTCCAAGTCTTGTGTGCACCACGTGCTCAGATAAGTGGTTCATGAAGAAAAGTTTTAAAAATTACTTGTTTAAGCCTCCGCAAAAACTTCATCCAGGTTTCAGAGAACACACAGCAGCCCTTTGGCTCAAGCTAGAGCTGGTGCTTGCTTTGCTATGTAAAACTGGTGTGAGGACAGTGTTAGGGGCAGAGCATTTCAAATAGAGCCATGGAATTGTTTAAGTTGGAAAAGACCCCCAAGATCAAGTCCAACCATTCCCCCAGCATGGCTAAGGCCACCACAAACCCATGTCCCCAAGTGCCACATCTACATGTCTTTTAAATCTCTCCACTACAGCCCTGGGCAGCCTCTGCCAGTGCTCAACTCTTCTGTGAATTTTATTCCCCAATCACTAGTTTTCCTGTTGAAACAGTTTTGAACTTCATACATTAACACAGCTTCTCTGTTCAACTTTTTATCTGAAGGTCTGTGACTCTTGGATGATTCTCCTTTAAGGTGATTCAGCTGCTGCTTTACTTCTGGAAAACTTCAATACTAAACTTCACCCAGAGCTGCTAGGACTCTTGTGTACATACTTCTAACTGCTGCATCAAAAAGACACTTCAGAAGGCAGTAATATTGCCTTGACCTGCACTTTTAATCACACAGGACATGTTTTGAAATAAATATATTTAGTTTATTTTGGCCTTGGTGTTGTCTTTAATACTACATCAGTGATCTCACAGCTCATGATGACTTCAGTGTTTTCTTTAAGTTTAAATGAACCTTAAATAAATAAACTAACTAGCTTAAATAAACTTAAAACCTTTCAAACAACAGTAGAGGTACTAGTTTAAATAGAACTGCTCAACCATCACTGCCATAACTACTCTGTGAGCAGCTGTGGCACAGACAAACCCTGCCATCACTTTCATGGCAGCTCTGGTATAGCAGGAAAAAGACAAACCACCCTTTTCAGTGATATGTTGAACAGTTTTTATTCTTCACATTCACTCTTAACGTACAAAAAACCCCATGCAGGGCAAGGCAATTCCGGCCCATAGCGTGGGAGAACTTGATTGGGGCTGCACCATCACTGCAAATCCCCAAATCCAAGTGAGAATCCTTGTTCTCCCATTCTCCACCTTCCAAGTTACTTACTCTCCGTGTCCACTGTGAAGATATATTTGGGTATTGCTGGATGAAGCAGCACTGTAGAGTGCCCACACTTGAGGATAAGTCTCCTAGCCTGGCCTACTGACATTTGACAAAGCTTTTAAGGTCTTCAAGGAATTTAATGTACTCCTGGTGCTCCAGGGCAGTGCTGAGCTCTATTAACTCATCAGCAAAGGTGTTGTCCACTCCTCGGTCAGCCAGGAAATCCATCAAGTGATCATAGAGAGCCTGGAGCAAGGAACAGAAAACTTCCTCAGTGGCACACACCTGGGTTGGCGATGCATTAAAATGTCCCCTGGCAACTGGCACTTCCTCCCAGAAAAATCAGGCCCAGCTCCCACAGAAGGGCAGGCCTGACCTTGGGTGGGACATTTGGACAGAAAGGGCCATGAAATACGTAATAAAAACCCAAACCCAACACCACAACTGAACTGCATCCTGGAGATGAGCCCCAGATTGTGGGAGTCATCAGGGGAAGTCTGTCAAAGATGACACAGGCCAAGCTCTGCCTGTCCCCTCTACCCAGGGGTGAATTAACACTTTGGGAAGGTATCTGATGTACAAGTTTGTTTGAAAGGCTTAAATGTTACAGTTGTGAACTTTGTTTTTTCCTTTTCATACACATTTTTAATTAATGTCTTAAGACAGGGGAGAAAAAGAATAATCACTGTGGGATGGTCTACAGCACACTGAGCAATTTTAACATGAATGATTCTCAAGGGGATACACTCTAGGACTTCTACTTTCAGTTTTAAACATGTGACAGCTTCCAACTAAAAACTGTGGCTTTTGAACTCGTGGCATTGAAAAGCTAAGAGACTTATGCATTATTCTTGTGCACATTTTTAGTGTTACAACTGTAACACCAAACCTGGAAAACCAGGACACAATGTATTTTATCAGATAACACACACAGATGCCTTTATCTACACATGGTGTCTGATAAGCCACATTGTTAAACACACAAATCAAAAGATATTTAACAAGTGTCAAAGCATTTCAGAGCGCTACTCCCTGCTGGGAAATCCACCTATAAAACCTGGAAAGGAAGAAGTTCCACCTATCTGTCCTGATTCCTGGTAATGCCACCAGCAGTGCACGACCCTGGGACCAGGAAACACCCTCGACCTGCAGCAGAACCACCAGCTCAGGGGCAGAGCAGGGGCAGTCCCCGTCTCAGACATCCAGGCAGGTTTAATTCCCAACCCAGGAGCAGAGGGACAGCCAGGTGAGGTGAGCTGAGTGCCCTCTGTGGCCTTTAGCAGCACCTACCCAGTCAAGGGAATCCGTGTTGAGGGTGTAGTTGGTGTCCTTCCAGTCGGCTTCTCCAGTGGGCTGGAAGCTGACCTCCCGAATTGTGAAAATATCACTTTCTTCCTCTCCTTCATGTCCAATCTGAGGCAGAAAAATAAATGCAAGACGTGCAATTAGCTCCAATTAATGGGCACGCTCAGCCAGCTCATCCCCAGGCTGGGAATACCTCAGGAAAAGCCCCAAGGCCAGAGAAGCTGTGCCTCTCCCCCCTCAACGTGTGCCTGTGAGGACAAGCACAGACATGCACAGAACACAGGAAATCCTCTAAACTTGTGCTGGCCAGAAGGGACCTGATGTGAATCAGCAGTCTGAATTTTACAAATACATGAAAACCTCTTCTGTGTGGTTCTAAATATGTCTTCCCATGTCTGTCTCACCTTTGTCAGCCAGGACCGGCATTAAACATCTCCTAACATTTACAAAATAAACCACGAGTACCAGTGTGAGCAAAAGCTCTCAATTTTATTTTCTACCCTCCTTTTAAAAATTCCTACTTCTCTACTGTAATTCAATCAACAGCCCAATAGCAGCTGTTCAGAAACACCAGAGCAGGATGTGAGGAATGCCATAAACATTTCCTCCCCACGGTTCTTACAAACATAAAGCCTTTTTTTTTTTTTTTTTTTTTTGTGATTAAGAAAAATAAAGAAATAAGAGGAGACTGGATGTTATGCAGATTCAGAAAAGCAAGATATCAGAAAGAGCACTTAAATCCAACAGGGGCACAGTGATACTCACCTCATCTTCAGGGAAATGACAGTCAAGAACAAGGGTCTGTTTTGTATCATCTTTTATTACTTCCACAACAAAGTTTGGAGTTGATGTAAGTTCAGGCTAAATAAGAGAACAGTTGCATCAGCACTGGAATCTGAACAGGAGCCAAAGCAATCACAGCACAGCTCAGCCAGCACTGGGTATTCCCTGACACCTTCCACTATCCCCAGATTGCTCCAAGCCCCATCCAACCTAATCTTGGACACTTCCAGGGATGGGGCAGCCACAGCTTCCCTGTGCCAGGGCCTCCCTCACAGGGAACAATCTCTCCCAATACCCAATTTAGCCCCACCCCCTGTCAGTTAAAAGCCATTCTCCCTTAACCTGTCACTCCATTCCCTTGTACAAAGTTTCCCTCTCCCACTCTCCTGTAGACCCTTTTGGTACTGGACGGTGCTAGAAAATCCCAGAATTCCTCCAATTTCTCCTCATAGAGCCCTCCCACCCTGCTCTGCCTTTCTGCAGCAGATAGGAAAGTCACAGCCAGGGGACAGGCAGCCCTGGAAAATCTGCATTTTGTGACTTAATGCTCCCAAATATCAAGTAAGGGGGAGAAAAAGCCTCAACATTTGAAGGCAAAGCTCCAACTTCCCTAAGGCAAGATTCCAACTTTCATCTGTGTCCCCAACATTAAATGCATAGCAAGGCTAAGTCACCTCCTGCTCATCAGGTTTCTGCTGTTCCTGCGTGTCTTCTTCAGCCGAGGGTGGAATGCTGTTATTGATGTTGAATGTAACAGTTATCCTGCAAAAGAAACAGAAACAATTCTTTTGAACACACCCAAGAAATGCCCATCAGAACGTGTCTTTTAAGCCCTCGTTCAGAATTCACACAGTGTGAACAAAACCAGGTACCTGCAGTTAAAAGACGCACCTGAGAGAAGCTGCTCCCTCCAAGTGCTCTCACTTTTTGAAGTTTTACTGAACTGTTATTTTTAAAATACGAAGACCACGCGAAAACCTTGAACAAAAAACTTTGCAACCCAAAACACAGTAACAAACTGGTGTGAAAAAAAGTGTCTTTGGCCCAAAGTGGTCAAATAAAAGAACCTTTGCACCCTGCAGGTCGGGGCATGAGCACACGGAGAAGCCTGGTCACTGTGACCCACCCACCCTCAGGTGCTGGGGACCCTTCCCACACCCCACTTACTTTTCCCCTGCGATCTTCCGCACCAGCTTGGCCTCTGTGCCATGGACCTCCAGCTCCCACCCTCCGGACACCTTGGGCAGGGATTTGTGCTTCTGGATCTTCTTCTCCTCCTGGATCTCATCCGTGAGGAACTGTGCAAAGGCTTTGTCTCCTGGTGGGGAAAGAAAACAGGGTTAGGGAAAAGGGGGGTTATGGAGAGGGGGGAATTAAGGAAAGGGGGGGGAGTTCAGGGAAAAGGGCAGGGAGGGGTGTTGGTAAACGGGAGTCAGGGAAAGAGAGGGTTAGGAAAAGGGGGTATTAGAGAAAGGGGAGGTAAGGAAAGAGGGGAGTAAGTAAAAGGGGATAAGAAAAGGGAGGGGTAAGGAAAAAGGGGGTGGGGTTAAAGGAAGGACGGGTAGGAAAAGGGGATTTGGGAAAATGGGGGTTTGAAAAAAAAACGAGGTTAAGGAAAGGAGGGTTGGAGAAAAGGGAATTGTGAAAAAGGAGCTTAGGGAAGGGGGACTGGGAAACAGAAGGTAGAGATGTCGAGGAAAAGGGGGCTTAGGCGATGACGGAATTTAGGGGAACAGGTAGTTTAGGGAAAAATGGGATATGGGAAAGGTGGAGTTGCCTTAGGGAAAGACGGGGTAAGTGGGGAAAGCCTCCCCCGCCCCACGTGCTCCCCAGGATGGAGCGGGGCTGCAGCGCACGTGTTCGCCCCGCGCCCTGCCAAGGGCGGCCCCGCTCACC
>VWZS01007630.1:12281-27853 GCA_013397075.1 Rhabdornis inornatus | reverse complement strand
CTCGGTGATTCTGTGATGATTGTGACACTGCAGGGCCCTGGGGAAGCAAGGGACCATTGTGACACTGTGGGGCCTTGTAGAACTGAGAGGACCATAGAGACACTATATATGACATGGAACCATAGACCCAAGCGGCCATTTTTACACTGTGGGGCTAAATGGAAGCAAGGAGTCCATTGTAACAGTCTAGGTCCTCGTGGAACCACAGAGGCCACTGTGACACTGCAGGGCCTTGTGGAACCATGCATAGCATTGTGAGGATGTAATTTCCTGTAATGATGGGGCCATTGTGACACTGCAGGGGCCCATGGAATCAAGGAGACCATCGGGACACTCCAGGGCCTCATGGAACTGTGGTGACAAAGGTGGCTGCAATTGTTGTTCTGCTGGAGGGTAGGAGGGCTCTTCATAGAGACCTGGTTAGTCTGGATCCAGGGACGAAATGTATCAATGTGAGGTTTAAAAAGACCAAATGCTGGGTCCTGCACTTTGGCCACAACAACCCATGCAGTGCTACAGGCTGGGGACAGAGTGGCTGGACATCGTCCAGGCAGAAAGGGACCTGGGGGCGCTGATGGACAGCAGGCTGGACATGAGCCAGCAGTGTACCCAGGTGGCCAAGAAGGCCAATGGCACCTGGCCTGGATCAGGAATGGTATGGCCAGCAGGAGCAGAGCTGCTGTGATTGTTCCCCTGTACTCAGCACTGGTTGGGCCACACCTTGAGTGCTGTGTCCAGCTCTGGGCCCCCAATTTAGGAAGAACATGGAGGGGCTGGGAGAGTGTCCAGAGAGGGGCAACAAGGCTGGTGAGGGGTCTGGAACACAAATCCTGTGAGAAGTGGTTGAGGGAGCTAGGGATGTTTGATCCTGGAGGAGGCTCAGGGGAGACAAGGCAATGTCAGGGCACAGGTTGGACTTGGTCTTTTTGAATCTTGCTGATTCTGTGATACATTATGTTGCATATGGCTCTGCTGTGTCAGAAGAGATTTTGGTTCCATGTTGCTCCACAGTGTCAAAATGGCCCCTTGGATCTATGAGATTCTGCTGTGTCAAAATGGACCCTTTGTTCCATGAGGTTTCACAGTGTCTCAGTTGACTCCTTAGTTCTGTGAGGCCACACTGTTACCAAATCTCCAAAATATCAGAAAAAGCCCCCTTAACACTAATTTGGTGTTAAAAAGGGCATAATTTATTCAGGCCTGAGGTCCAGCCGGGAATAACACCTAACCTAACATGGACAGGAGATTCTAAAAGTGTGTTGCTCATATGCAGTTGCTACATGTGTATTGCAATTTAGCCATTTTCATAAAATCCACCTCAATTTCCCAGTTTCAGTCTTTGATTTTTCTATCACTGCACCCTTGAGCCAGATGTCTTTTCTCTTCAAACCATCCTTGCTGGGAAAGCAGACCCTCAATGCCTTGTTTCTCTGCTGAAAGTTCGCAGGCACAGTAAAACTTGAATGAACCCTTTTGGTATCAAGGCAAAGGCTTTGTGTGCCCAGGCATAGGGCAGGCAGGATGCAGAGCTGTCAGCAAAGGAAGGGGCCAGCGAGGTGGGGCAGCCAGGGGATGATGATAGCCTGCAGGAACAGAGGCGCAGGGCATGGATACCGTAGGACAGCCTGGGCTGGACAGGGCACAGGGATGTGCAGCAGCTGAAAGGCCCTGACAGAGCCAACTCCTGCAGCACTTTGGCGATGGCTGCTGGCCCTGGGCCTGAGGCCAGGAGGGGACAAGTGACCCTTGCTGTGCTGGAGCCTCATTGCCTCCTTGTCTCTGATCAGCAGCCTGGCAGAGGCCATCCAATGGTCCTGCCCTTGGCATTGCACATCCCCACAGCCCAGTGCCAATTAAACTTCATGAAACTTTGGAGCTGGAATGTGGCTTTAAGTTCTTGAGAAGTTTTCCTTCAGCTCCCTCTCAGGGACTGATGTCCAGGGACTCAGCACCGTTAGAAAATCCCAACTCTACAGAGATGGGGCAACTGAGAGGCGTTTTATAAGATTTTATTCCATTATCAGTCTCATTGAAGGGTGAAACAGAAGTAAAACACAATGTCATTCTATCAGAAGCCAACTTATTTCCTGGTTACAATACCTTATAAATGTTTTTCAGCCTATTAGCTTTTGCCATACAATGGTGCTAATACTTCTAACACCAATCACCTATTATTTTACCCTACCTGGTCTTGCCACAATGCATGTTTCACAGTTCTAATTCTCCAAAATATCTGGTCTTTTTGCAAGGCCATCATTTGAAATTTGTTTCTAGTTCAATCTTTCTCTCAATTCTTCTCTATTCCATGGCTTTTCTAAGTCAGCACACCTTATCTCAGAGTTTGCATACAGATTTACAAGACTATGTGAGCTTTCAATCAGGCTTTGAGAATCCTTTACAAATCCATTTCTCACAAATATCAGTCACAGAATGCTGCAATCACCTCTGCTCTAAAGAGAAATGTAATAAAATTAACTGTTGAAAATAGGAATGGATATTTCTAAGAAGCTCTTCGACGTATTTCTCCATAACTGGAGTTGAAAACCTTCCTAATGAACTGCACTGGACCAGAGGAAAATCAAGGAAGAACCAAGGTTTGCTAGGAAACCTCTCAAGAATTCTATCATAATCAAACTGCAAAGTTTCTGATATCATTCATTGGTCCCACTGAGGGACATGACTGAGAAAGTGTCCCCAGGTTCCAGTTAGAGCAGGAAACTGGAGGCAGACATGACAGGTGGTGTGGGAAATGCAGGCATGGAGAGCTCTCAGGGCCTTGTGCATACAGGCTCAGAGATAGAGATGGATACAATGTTTGACCTAAGACCTTGGAGAAGGCTTGGAGAATTAGAGCATTAAAAGTAAAATACACATAAAACAAGAATATAAGTTTGTAGTTTAAGTAGAAATATGTTTTAAGCAAACAGAAATATGTATTATGTAAGCAAAGCAGTATGTAAGATAGTAAAAGATTTTAAAGTTTAGCAATAGAACCTGTTCTAAAGTTAGTTAGAAGCTTAAGATATATCAATGTAGGTTTGTGAAGTGTTGTATGATTGGTTGAAAAATGAAGCATTGCGGCAAAGCCATGAGTAGCAAAGCAATTAATGATTAGTGCAAAAAGACACTAGTGAACTTTGTATGTGATTTTTTGTATGTGATTGTCTAAAAATTAATGACGCATTGTAACTAAGAATTAAACATTTTCTGATATTATGGTGTTGGATGTTGTAAGTGTGTTTGCAGGGCTTTTGCAAGGCTTTCTGCACCACTAATTAGTGGCTTGTCATCAGGCTCATCTGTTTTGTTTCGGATCCAGGATTATTAGAAAGGCAATTGAGCCAGTATCTCGTGTTCGGACTTGGAAGTTTATTATATCAAAATTTACAGAAAGTACAACAGTACCTCTAGCTGTTTGCTAGAAGTAGGAAAAATGGCTCCAAGCTGAGCCTGTTTCAAGGCCTTTTAAAGCTAAACACACCAATAAAAGTTTAACACCTATATTATTTATACTTTTAACCCAATAATAGATACCCATGACCCTTAGAGTGACTTTCAACTGACCAATCTAAAGGTAATTACCTAATTTCCGTGAAGAAGAAGGAAGAGAAGAAGATGAACAAGAAGAAAAGACACCACCCAAAATTCTCCATCTTGTCCCATAGCTACCACTATACATAAAAACCCCCATATTTAAAACCCATCACCCAGTGAAAATACACATATCTAACCCACTACACATTTGTGATCTCTAACTTATTATTCATCTTTACAAATCTTCTCCAAGGTTTCAAGTCCAGTGCAGTGTTTTCAAGGGGGTCTGTGCCAGGAAGCACAGAAAGCTCAAAAACTCAAGATTCCTGAGATCCAACAGGATGTAACACCTTTAATGTCTCACCATTCTGTGAGACTGATTCAATAGAGCAATAAACCACTTTTTACAACACCTCTCAGTTGCCCCACCTCTCCTAACAGTCACCTCCCGATAGGGATTTTTTTTGGACACCAGGTCTACCCATTGAAATAAATAGGGATGTAGAGACCTCATACTTCCCCTATTGAAATCAATAGGGATTTAGGGACACCAGGTCTACCCATTAAAGTCAACAGGATTTTGCAGAAATTTGGTGCTAAAATGGCACTAAAATTGGGTAGATCTGGGGAAAATCTTGGGCTAAATTCCAGGAATTTCCACTCCAGGATTTCAGTGCTTATGCTCTGGAAGTCCTGGATGGATTCCTGGAAGCCAGTCCTGAATCCCTGATCCCACACCTGTGGCCCATGCTGGAGCTGTGCCTCCAGGTAAGCCCAAGAAATCTCCATTTTCAGCCCAAAATCTGGGAATTACGAGCCCAAAATTGGCATTTTTAGCACCAAAAATTTGGGGACATCGGGTCTACCCACTGAAGTCAGTGGGGATTGGTGGACACCATGTCTACCCCATTGAAGTCAATGGGGATTTAGGTACACCAGGTCTATCCATTTATAGGGCTTGATTGGGAAGGGTTAGTGGTTAAACTAGGAACACTGGGAGCAGCTAAGGGGGGGTACTGCGCTTACTGGGAGCACTGGGGCATAAGCAAGACCACTGAGAAGGATTAGTAGAGATAAATAGGGATAAACAGGACAGCAGGTCTATCCCATTGAAGTCAATTGGAATAAGGGACACCAAGTCTACACATTAAAGTCAATGGGGATTTAAGGA
The DNA here is from genome assembly GCA_013397075.1 of Rhabdornis inornatus. Taxonomy (NCBI): domain Eukaryota; kingdom Metazoa; phylum Chordata; class Aves; order Passeriformes; family Rhabdornithidae; genus Rhabdornis; species Rhabdornis inornatus. Next base: position 23,148 of record VWZS01007630.1, on the reverse strand, counting down.
AAGCAGGTCTACCCAGTCAAAGCAATGAGGATTTTGGGGACACCAGTTTTGGAGGACCCCAGGGATTTTGAATGATCCAGGTATCCAGGAGGTGCCCAGGTGTATCCAGGTGATTTTGGGGGGATACAGGTGATTTTGGGCAGTACCCAGATGTACCCAGGTGATTTTTGGAGATATCCAGGTGATGTTTGGGGCACTCAAGTGTCTCGATTCACTTGACGGGCCAGGAGAAGATGATGGCCACTGTCGCATCCTCCTGGTCAATGTGGACACAGATGACCCTCGGTGGCAGAGGGGGCTGCTGGGAGGAACCCCGACATTCAGGGGCACCCCAAAACTCCAAGTGAGGGCTCCAGGGGTGGGAGGGAGCCTCAAGTTACCTTGGGAGAGGATGCAACGCAGGCACTTTGGTCCGTGGGGTCAGTGAAGATGGCGTTCTGCACCAGCTCCAGCTCTGGGTGGGGGCAAAGTGGGCACCTCAAAATCTCAGGGGGGCAGCAGGGTCACCCCAACTGATGCATGGAAAAACTCTATAACCCACAAAGTCAGTTATAGGTATTTATTTTATTCAGCACTGAGGTACATGGGGGATAACTCTTCCAAAATCATGCACACCTTTGGTGACCTCTGCCTCTCTTTTTATTCTCTACAAACTAGGATTGCACAATACACCCAATACATATTCATTTCCTAACCCCACCTGCCCCCGCTTCATATTAAAATTAGCCCCACACCTCTTTGGGACTGCACACTGCTCCTTGTTGGTCACTCCAGTGGTCATCTGGCAGTCCTTGGGATGAAGTAAACAGTCTTCCTCTCAGTTGAACTCTTCACCTTGTCTCCTTGCGAATGTTCTCTTTTTAGTCCTTTGGTCATCTTCTGGACTTTGATACCAGTTTTCCTGGCTCAGGGGTCTGAAGAATCCCTGTTATTCTGTGGTGCCTTTGTCTGCGCATTCTAGCGCTTTGTCTCACCAAGTCTACCTTGCTCTCCTCCTGTTCTTGTAAGCACAGTGAATGTTTATGCATTCCATACAGTTTTGTAAGTCAAAGCATTTCTTCATGCTTGATTCTTAATTCTCAATTTCTCTCTCAGTCCCCGTTTTCTAGAAAATCAGTAAATTCTTTTGCTTAATAATATTGATACCTTTCTCGTTTCCAGTCTACCTCCACAGCTCGCCCTTCTCGGTACGTATTCCTCATTGCATTACCATATACTGCTGCTAGGGAAGTCAGTCAGTATCCATTTTAACATCCTCCAATTCCAAACAAGTATTGCAATATATAGCACCAGACTTATACCTACTAATGTCAGAATGACAAAAAGAGGGTGGCGAAGCATGTTCAAAATCCCAGTTGCAGTTGGCGACCATCCAAAGAGTGTACCCCACCAGTGATGATTTGTGTCCTGGTTTACTCTTTGTAATACTTTGCTTATTTCTTTTATATCATGATAGACAGCAAAAATTAGAATGGTACTTAGTAGGTAAGGTTACATTGTTATCACCTATTTCTACAGAAGCACAAGCAGTTCTTAAACATACACAGCCTAGACCAACATACACAAGCACAGTCTCTTGACCAGTATCTGGATGAATCTCAAAGTGGCAAATGGTTTGCTCAGTGTCCAGACGTATATCTTGTGTGTCAATCGTATTACTCTCACAGATAAACCCTTGTTGCTCCCGGGTAGCACAAGATCCTAAATTTACAGTTTGCCATCTCCCATTCATCACCTGGGCCCATGCTCTATGCTCTGAGGGGTAGAGCACTGTCCCCTCATGATTTAATCCTAATGCAATAACAGGGTGGATACTGTAAATCGTGGCATTGTGTATAGTAAGCACGAAAGCAGTAGCCGTTTAGGTGGTAGGGTCGTAGGTAAAATTTACGAGTACAACAAGGTTGAAGTTTTCTTTCTAAATTGTTTGCATTGTCCCAGACAATTTTTCGAATTTCAATTGGAAAAGCACCTTTGCTTCCTTCCCTTATTACTAAAGCAACTATTGATTGCATCTATAATTCTGCCTGTATGCAGCTGCAGGCTAATGACACATTGTCCTGGGCCATGTTAAGTGCATTTATTATTAACTCGTGATCTTGGTCTTCAGCTTCTTCCCACCTTGGTAATACTTTAGAAATTTGCCATTGGATAGTTCCTAGTGCTAATAAAGAGGATTGTAAGGGCTGTTTTAGCTTTGTCAAATCACTTGTTGCAGTGGCTAACTTATTCATTAATATTTCTGAATCTATTCCATTTAAGACTCTAAATCCTGTTCCTAACATTCCAGTTAAATGTCTTTGCATTCTTCCCCTGAAGTGTACTTGCTTTTGTAACCATGTTGCCCAGCCCTCAAAGGATGTCTTTAGGAAAGAGGAGCAGGCTGGCTGAATGTCAGAGATGTTAGTTTGCATAAGTAATCAACATGCTTGAGAGACCACTCTGGGTTAAGTAACAATTGTTGTTTGCACAAACTCCTTATTTCATATGGACCAACTTCATAAATTTTGGGTTCAAATTTGGTCTGGGGCTGAGCTGCTTGAGTGCTTACAGCTAATTTAGTTGCTATAATAGATTCAGTAGTTGCTGTTGTTGTGGTAGGTATGGCATTTATTCTAAATTCAAATGAGAGTCCAATAGTGTCCTGGCCCCAAAGGCACATTGCTTCAACAGCCTATGTCAGTGTAAAGTTATACCAACAGTCCAATTTACTTGCATTGTTTACTTGGCAACTGCATGCCTCCTGTCCTTCTGTAGTGGTATTTGAAACACAGATTTGGGTTGGTTTCTTATGGGTAGTTCCATTAATCATCCGACATCCTATTTTAATTATCTCTCCTATAGTTCCTTTAAGTGACTACCCTACTCACCATCTTGTTCTGACCATTGCCATTCACACTTTTCATATACTTCATTTCCATGCATGACCACAGTTGATAGGTTTTGATTTTTTACATCAGAATAATTTCCCATGTAGCCAGCGTACTGAATAAAGGCTTTGGACCAAGGCCATTAAATATTGCTTTGGTTAAAAGTTTCCAATTCTTGGATTATAATCATGGCTATGAACAGAGTTGTAGTTAAATTATTGAATGCACGTGACTGCAGTATACTCATTTTGTTCTGATACTCTTTCGTTTCAGCTCATCATCACCTGAGGCTATTTTCCAAGGGGCTTCTGGAGCCTTCTTTACTTCGCTGTGGTGAATCCAAGTGATTTGATCTTGATTGCTGTGAAAGTGGTGAGAAGCACCTGGAATGGACTCTCCCACTGTGGCTCCAGAGTTTTCTCTGTAGGAGACTTAACATACACATAATCTCCAGGCTGTATGTCATGCCCTGGTCCACCCAGCCCTCTGTTCCAAGTTCCAGCCACATGTTTCTCAATTTCTCTGAGTTGCTTACTTAAGGCTATCATATAGGCAGTCAGCCTCTCTTCCCCCACTTGGGTAGACAATCCCTTTTGCACTCCATACGGTCTCCCATTAAGCATTTCAAAGGGACTTAGTTTATCTTTGGCTCTAGGCTTGGTTCGGATCTGCATCAATACCAGTGGGAGAGATTGGGGCCAGGGTAAATTAGTTTCTTATCCTAGCCTCACAATTTGCTGCTTAATTAAATTATTCATTTTCTCTGCTTGCCACTTGACTGGGGACAGTATGGGGTATGGAGCTCCCAGTCTATGCCTGGGTGACGGCTGAATTGTTGTAATATCTTTGAAATAAAATATCTATCTGAAGATATTGTGGCTGGAACTCTGAGGCATGGTATTCTCTCTTGTAACAATACCCTGGTTACCTCCTGGGCTTTAGCAGTTCTGGTGGTAAAAGCCTCTGGCCGCCCTGAAAAGGTGTCTGTTAATATCAGCAAGTGTCGATATCCCCCTTCTCTTGGGAGTTCTTAAAAGTCAATTTGCCACTGTTTTCCAGGCCCATGGCCTTTTCCAATTTGACCAAGTTTTGCTTTGGGGATATTCTTGGGTTTGGTCTGGAGGCAAATGTCACACTGCTGGGTTACCTGAATGACAGTAGAGTATAAATTTCTGGCAGTAATCTTTTCAATTAGATAGGTATACAGGGCACCTACTCTCTGTATAGCAGTGTTTTTTTCTGATTCTCTTCCCTTACTAATGACCATAACAGATGAGAAGGGATGACCATCATCCCTTCCGCAGCAACAACCCATCCCTCTTGGTTATATGTTCCTCCTTGATCCTTAATTAGTTTTCTATCCCTCCTGGTATATACTGGCTTACCTCCAAGGGAAACCTGTCCAACTGGAATTAAAGCTCCCTCAACTGTCATCTCACCTTTTGCTGCTTCTTTTGCCTCTCTGTCCACCAGCTCGTTTCCTTCCTCCAATTCTGAGCTCACATTCTGGTGTGCCTTAATGTACATAATTACTACCTGCAATACTTCCTGTGCATGTTTGATGTTTTTCCCTCGTGAGTTTAAGAGTCCCTTTTCTTTCCAGATGGCTCCATGCACGTGTACAACCCCAAATGCATATCTTGAGTCTATATAAATGTTTATTTTCTTTCCCTTTGTGATCTCTAGGGCATGGGTTAGAGTGATTATCTTAGCTTTTTGTGCAGAAGTATCTATTGGCAAGGGTCCAGACTCTATTACCTCTTTGTTGGTTGTAACTGCATACCTGGCATGTTGTTTTCCACTGACAACATAGCTGCTTCCATCAGTGAACCAGGTTTCTGCATCATCCAAAGGGGTGTCCTTCAGATCTGAGCTGCTGGAGTAGGAGGCTTCGATAGTCTCCAGGCAGTCATGGTGTACCGGCTCCCCTTGATTTCCACTAAGAAAAGAAGCTGGGTTGATAATGTTAGTTACAATTATCTCTACATTGTCTTGTTCTAGCATGATGGCTTGGTATTTCAGGAACTTTTGTGGGGAGAGCGAGTGCTTGCCCTTTACTTCCAGGACTGCAGACACTGTGTGAGACACCAATACAGTCTTTTTCTGTCCCAAAGTGAATTTGCGTGCCTCTTGAATATTCAGCACCAATGCTGCAACGGATTTGAGGCATCCCAGCCATCCTTTGGCTGCTGCATCTAGTTGCTTGGAGAGGTAAGCAACTGCTCTCTGGTAGGGACCCAGGTCCTGGGCCAGTATCCACAGAGCAATTCCCTGCTTCTCATGGGAAAACAGAAAGAATGGTTTACTCACATCTGGGAGTCCGAGGGCTGGAGCTGACATTAGAGCATTCTTCAGCTGGTGAAAGGCTTGCGGGGCCTCTTTTGTCCACTGGAGGTCTCTGTTCCTATTTGCAATACAGGGGTTTCACAAGCTTGCCGTAGCTATAAATCCATAATTGGCACCACCCTGCCAGTCCTAAGAATGCAGTTCCTTTACCGTCTGAGCTTTCGGGGTTTGGCATATCGCTTCGTTGCGATCTTGCCCTAGAGTCCGTTGTCCCGCACTAATTTCATAACCCAGATAGATAACCTTTTGCTTCACTACCTGTGCCTTTTTCTTTGATACTCTGTATCCCTGAAGTCCTAGAAAGTTTAAGAGGCTTACCGTCCAGGCTACACACGCATCTTTCGTCTGGGTGGCTATGAGGATATTGTCCACATACTGCAGTAGCTTTCCTTCTTCTGGAGGAGCCTCCCAGGATTCCAGGTCTTTGGCAAGTTGTTCCCCAAACAGGGTAGGAGAGTTTTTAAATCCCTGAGGCAGCACCATCCATGTGATCTGGGATTTGCACCCGCTTTTAGGGTTTTCTCATTCAAATGCAAAAATGTTAATGGAAAGATAGGCAAAAGAAGGCATCTTTCAAGTCTAAAACAGTAAACCAAGTTAGCTCTGGTGTTAGGCATGTTAGCAAAGTGTATGGATTTGCTACTACAGGATAGAGATTTTCAGTTATTTTGTTAACAGCTCTTAGATCCTGTACTATCCAATATGACCCATTGGGTTTTTGGACTGGTAAGATGGGAGTGTTGAACTCAGATTGGCACTCTTTTAACAACCCTAATTGCAAAAAGTTTTCAAGTATCAGACTAGTTTTATTCCCTATTTTTGCTTTTCAACGGGTACTGTTTAATTCTCATTGGTTGTTTTCCTTCCTTAAATTTAATTACTATAGGAGGTGCATTTTTTGCCCTCCCTGGTATATTAGAGGCCCACACTCCAAGAAACACTTACTTCATTATTACTTCACTAATTTCTTCCTCCATTTGAACAGCTGTTAACATTAAACTTAATGCCTCTATGTATTGTTCATCATTTACCTCCAGAATAACCTCCCTATTTTAAAATTTAATGGTTACTTGTAATTGTTCTAACAAGTCTCTCCCCAAAAGGTGTTACTGGGAACTGGGCAGATATAGAAATTTATAAATGCCCCATTGCTTTCCAAGCCTATACTTTAATGTTTTGCAAAAATATGCTTTTTCAGGTTGGCCAGTTGCTCCTATTACTGTAACATAATCCTTCCCCACAGGTGCCAAAGTTTTATTCAGACCTGAATATGTTGCCCCCATGTCAACGAGAAATTCCACTTTTTTTCCCTTTTCCCCCAGCTTCAATTTTATAACCAGTGGATTTCCTGGGGTAAGATTTACTTGTCCTCCTTTAGTCTTTTTTCACATGTGCAATTACTTTTCCTTTTTTTTTTTGGTCTTCCTTTTTTTGATGGTTACTTTGTTGTTGTTTAGGGCATTGATTTTTCCAGTGACCATATTTCTTGCAGATTGCACACTGGTCTCTGCCCAGACAGGACAGGCCTTGACTAGGTTGTCTTTGTTCACGTCTTTCTTTCTCCCCCTTGCTTACGACAGTTATGAACTACCTCATTCCTTGTTTATATCCTTCTTTCCGGTTACTAAAGACTCTTCACACCTTGTCCAAAAGAGTCTCTAAGTTCCTCTAAGTTCCTGCCCCTCGTATCTTTTGAAGTTTATGTCTTATGTCACTCATAGATTGTCTTAGGAGTAAACTAATTAGTTACTGTATTCCTACTTTAAATTTGAGCTTTCCTCTCTTAGTCTTATTTTCCTTCTCTAGGGCCAATACTAGAGGGTCAGATGGAGCCCTGATGCAACAACTCCTCTGCCATTCGGGGTGATTTTGAAGGGAGAAAAACATATTGGCATATGATACCTCTGTCCACTTCCCATCCCTCCTAAGAAATAGCACATTGTAATAGCGTGTTATAATCCAAAGTTCCTCTAGGTGGCCACTTCACTCCATCGTCCAATTTATATAATGGCCCCCGGTCCTTGCAGAATGTAATAAGGTCTCTCTTGTTTTCTGTGCCCCCGTGCCCAGCAACATCTTTTCAATGTGCAATAATACAGCCTAGTGGACTGGCTTTAGGGATCTCTTTACTTTGTCCAGTTCCCATTATCTCCTCTTTCTTGTCCTCTCTGGTTTCCACCCAAACTTTTCCTCACACAATTTCACTGTTTCTTCCCAGTATTCTTCCCACACACAATCCCAGTTTGCGGAAACCCAATGTGACTTTCCACAAACTAACTTCAGAATTTTAGGTTCAACATTGGCTTGATTAAGATAATTTTTCAGTTCACACATGGGGCATACACCTGCTGGTTATTAGAGCAACAATACCAACATCTTTCACAATCTCTGCACTGTAATAAAACCCATGCCAGATGTCAAGTCCTTGATCCTCTGACAGCTCTAAATCTCCCACAAAGACAAGCTATCCTGTTCACCTCCTCTGGAATACTCAGTGTCTACTGCAGGTTGTTCCCAGTCCAAGGCTCCCAACCTCCCCACAGAGGTTCCGTATATCCCTCCTAGATAGATCTGTTCGTTCTCTCTTTCTATCAAATTATTTACTTGATCAATAAATTCCCAGGGATCAAGTCCAAACCACTGCTGAGGAGAGACTCCTTCAATTTGTCTATCCACGGTTAAAACAGACACTAACCACCCCATGTTCAAGCACAACGCTCCTCCATTCACACTTGCACTCGCCCCATGCTGACCCTGGTCGCTTTGCTTTTCTCCAGCCTCCTCAGCCACCTGAGGTCGGAAACGCAGATAGAGCTCCACACTTGCTCTGTACCAGAGGTACATCTCACCCACTCACTCACTCACTGACACACTCAACGACTCAACGTGTCCGGACTTAGCAGTCACACAAAATAGCAGCAAAACCAAGAGTTCACTCGACTCACCCCCAGAGACGCTAGCAGGCTGCTCTTATCAACTCAGTGAGACCTCTCCGTTGGCAGTGCTATTGGCCAGGGATTGATCCCTCTCCCTCTGTCTCTGACCCCCTTGGCTGGCTGCTTGCAAGCCCACTGGGACTGTGCTCCGCGTCAGATGTCTCTGTACGACTTACCAGCAGCCCTGTTACTGATATTTAATACATACCGTTTCATCCGCAATGCCAGCAGGTCATTGTCTGTCTCTGAGGTGAGCAAACCGAGGTTCAGGGTCCCGCCAGCGAAGGTCCCGGGGTGGGCCGGGCATCTGCTCCTTAGCCGCTCCCGCAGCCAGATAGAGACCTCCTTGTTGGCTCGCCAACACAAAGTGCAGAAAAACTCTATAACTCACCAAATAAGTTATAACGTAGGTATGCATTTATTCAGTGCTGAGGTTCATGGGGGATAGCCCCTCCAAAAACATGCACCCCTTTGGTGACCTGTGCCTCTCCTTTTATTCTCTACAAACTAGGACTACAAAATACGCCTAATACATACTCATTTCCTAACCCCACCTGTCCCTGCTTTGTATTAAAATTAGCTCTATGGCTCTTTGTGACTGTGCACTGCTCCTTGTTGGTCACTTTGGTGGTCGTCTGGGGGTCTTTGGAATAAAGTAAATAGTCTTCCTGTCAGCTGAACTTTTCACCTTGTCTCCTTGCACATGTTCTCTTTTTAGTCCTTTCGTCATCTTCCGGACTTTGATGCCAGTTTTCCTGGCTCAGGGGTCTGATGAACCCACTCATTCTGTGGTGCCTTTGTCCTTGCATCCTGTTTGCACATTCTAGCTCTTTATCTCACCTTGTAGCCTTGCTCTCCTCCTATTCTTATAAGCATAGTAAATGTTTAGCCATTCCAGATGATTTTGTCAGCCCTCTTTTAGTCAAAGCATTTCCTGATGCTTGATTCTTAATTCTTAATTTCTCTGTCTCATTTGTAGTCCTTTCTCATTTTTTTTATCATCTTTTTCTCAGGCAGGATCAAGGGGGGCATTTCGGTGTCCATGGAGACATTTCTGGGGTATATTTGGGGCAGTTTTGGGTCTGGGGAGGGAATTTAGAGAGAACTTGAGTGTCTGCAGGACACCTGGGGGAGCCAGGTGGGCACTTGGAGGGGTACTTATGGATTCTGACAGACACTCTGGGGTCTGGGGAAGCACTTGGGGGTACAGGGGCACTTGGAGGTCAGAGAGGGGAATCTGGGGTCCAAATGGGTACTTAGGGGGCCCTAAGGTGGCTCTCTGGGGCGCGGGGGAACGATGGGAGTTGTAGGCACTGGTATAATATGGTTTAATGGGGCGGCGGAGCATCATGGGAGTTCTAGGCATAGCTGCAATGTCTCTCGGTGGGGTGCAGGGCAGGACAGGAGATGAAGTCACAGCTGGAATGGTGCTCTATGGGAACTGCTGAGCATGATGGTAGCTGTAGTCCTGGAAGTGGCTTGGACGGGGTGTTTGGGGGTCCTGGAAGGCACTTGGGGAACACTTTTGCATCCGAGCTGCGACTTGAGGTCCTCAAAAAGGAATGTATACAGTTTGGGAGCACTTGGGGAGAGCTTGGGGAGCTCCAACCGGGCTCTTTAGGGCATGAGGCATGGCAGGAGTTTTAGGAGTGGAACTGGGTTATGTGGTGCTCTCAGGCCACAGGGAGGGCAGGAGATGAATACCCAGAAGTAGCTGTAATGGGTATTGATGGTGTTGGGAGTATTCAGGGGATCCAGGGGTGCTTTGGGGGGATCCCAAATGGGCGCTGAGGGGGCACTTAGGGATCCTGGAGGGCCTGGGGGACACTTATGGGGCATATGGGAGGGTATATCGGGGTTTTGTGGACCATGGGGCATGACGGGCTTCATAGTCCTGGCTTCAGTGGAGGGTCACGGAGCATGACGGGAGTTAGAGGCAAAAAGAAAAGACGGCGGCACCAGCAGGCACTGCCCTTGAGGCCCTGATCCCCAGTGCTGATTGGCTGCAGGAAGTGATGGGCAGAAGCCTTGGCAAATGGCAGGTGGCGGAGGCAGGAACAGCCCATTCAATCCCTCCAGTCCCTCCCAGTACAGCCCAGTACAGCCCCAGTGCCTCTCTAGTACAGCCCACTTTTTCCCAATACACCTGAGTTCATTCCCATTCGCTTCCAGTGAGCCCCAGTGTCATTCATAGTATGCCCCAGTGCCCTGCAGTCCTCCTCAAAGTGTTCCCAGTGTCCCCAATTTCTCCCAGTATCCCCCAGTTCATGCCCAGTATCCCCAGTTTGCCCCAGTATTGCCCAGTATCACTGCCAGTATGTCCCAGTATGTTCCACTGTGTCTCTGTGTACCCCCACAGTCCATCCCAGTCCCCCAGATTCCCCACAGGATTCCCCCACATTCCCAGGTTGTTCCAATCCTCCCCGGTACGGCCCAGTGTCTCCCACAGTGTTCCTCAGTTTGTCTCAGTCCTCCCCAGTGTTTCTAAAGAAACTTGAACTTCTCACAGTTGCTGTGGCCTCCAAACCCGGCAGTGGGGTCAGTGCAGTGTCCATGGCCACAGCCCCTGGCAGTAATCCAATGCAGGTTGGGATGATGATCCACCCTCACAGCTGGCCCAGGGCAGGTCTGGAGTGTTTTGGTGGCACCTTGGGCTGGCACACACCTGAGGAGTGTGTCTATTTGCAGTGGGGAAAATAAATTAGGAGTTTTAGA
>VWZS01007630.1:213-12240 GCA_013397075.1 Rhabdornis inornatus | reverse complement strand
AAAAAATCCCCTCTTTGCCTGAGTGTAGCCAGTCCTCCAAGCAAAGCAGGTCCCAGGTGAGGGAAGAAAGACAGGATGGGGTTGGAGAATGTGGAGCAAGATTGTCCACACCGGGTCAGACCTCAAGGCACAGCTTTTCTGACCAGGCCAGACGTCCTGAGGAGAGACCGTGGATCAATATTAATCACAGAATGCTGCAGTCACTTCTTCTCTGAAGAGAAGAGTTATAAAATACACCCTTTAGAATAGTAACGTGTATTTCTCACAATGTCTTTGAACTATTTCTGTATAACTATGGTGGGAAAGGTTCCTGATGAACTATACCAGGTCAGAGGGAAATCAAAGTAGAAGCATGGTTTTTCAGGAAACCTCTAAAGAATTCAGTCAGAATCAAACTCCAAAGTTTCTGATAGTATTCATGGGTCCCACTGAGGGATATAACTGAGAAAGTGTCCCTGGGTTCCAGTTAGAGCAGGAAATTGGAGGCAATGATGACAGGTAGGGACAGAGGGAAGCCAAGTCTTGGTGCCCTGGGGCACAGCAGCACCTGTGCCACCAAGGGCTGTGAGGAGACACCTTGTCCTGAGGCACTGGGGCCTCCTGGCACAGCCCCAGCAAGACTGGGCACTACCACCCCTTGTCCTGCCCTCAGCATTCCCCCCACACATCCCAGTGGCTTCAGGAATCTGCTGGGATGAGTCCCTGGGTAACCTTGGTCAGGAATGGCCCTGGGGGGCTCCTTCATGCTCCTAGGGACTGCAGATTTCTCAAAGGACTTATTTTGGGTTTTGCTTTCGCCTCTGAGAGCTTTGTGCATCATGGCCTCCAATTACCTGTTTTAATTAGCCTTTTGAGAGCCTTTCTCAGTAACAACACTCAGTGCAGCTCATTAACACTTCAAGATACTTCAGTTTTTTAAGGTACTTTCCTTTTTCCTTTCTTCTCTCAGTCTCTGAGATGTTTTTTGGGCAATCATGGACTCCAATTCTCTCCTCCAAGGAGTCCATGAGGAGCCTTTGTTGGGGATGGACCTCAGTGGGACCCGTTAATGCTTTGAGAGACTTTGGGTTTTTCTTCTGGCTTGGACTCCTGGAAAGGTTTGTGCAATCTCCTCTCAGACCCTGAGGTTCAAGGGCTCAGCACCAAATGCACCACGGGGCTCATTTTAAAAAAGCAAACCATGGCTCTGCCTTGATTTCCCTCTGGGCGAGAACATATCCAGCAATTAGTTAGAGTGAGTGTTTTGGCTACTTTGATCTTTACATTTTCATGACTAATCCTTGGTAAAACTCTAGAGGTGTTTCTGGCAAACAAAGATTCTGGCTGACCATCAAGATACAATTTACAGGCATCAATAGTACTTAATGACCCAGTTTTTCATTCTTTTTCCTCAGTCTCATTTGGGTTAGGAACAATAATTCTGTTGTCCACAAAGCTGACACCTTTTTAATTCCAGAGTAATGCCCCCAAGGTCCTTTGCTGTTCAGCTTTACCGCGGTATCTGTGGGCGACAAGGCTTGGTGTGGTCCTTTTCCCTCTGGCTGGAGAGGTGCCAGGTCCCAGTCCCTGAGGGCACCCAGGCTCCTGGATGGAATTAATCTGGAAGTCCCTCAGCGTCATATCAGCCTTCACATGGAGCCCTGTGGATCAGAGCAATTTCCATTGGGGCTAACAGGGAGATTTGGTCCTTCAGAATCTGTAAAACAATATCCTATAACATATATGTCCTGGTTGAGGGCAAATTTGGCAGAAAACCTCCAAAAGCCCCCTGCAACCGGTTTGGGAAGAAATGTCCATGGAGAGAAGTGGAAAAAACCTGTTTTTTCAACAGGCAAAGCACTCCCCGGCACAAAAAATGCAAAATACCAAACAACAAAACCTCTCGCTGCTCTGAAGAGATTACAAATTCAGAAAGTCTCTCTCCTGTGGGTGGTAGCTCCGCTCAGTCTGTTCTCAGTCCCTCTGGCACTGGAAAATACCGCTGCCCAGGCCAGACCCCAGTGGGCTGCAGTTGCAAGCTCCTGGTGCTCCCCCAGGTCCCCAGTCCAGAGCAGGTTCAAATAATTCCAGGAAAAAAGGAAAAACCTGTCTGGGGAGCTTCTCTGTTTCAGTTAGTCAAAAACTTAACTAAAAGCAAAGGAGAGCTCTCTTCCACTGTCCACCACAGCAACACAGTCCAGGATACAAAGCGATGAAAACTCCTATCTCTATGTTTTGAAAACAACTGCCTCAGACATTCCACTGCTTCTCCTTCCCCTCCCTTCACTCTCAGATCCAGCCTTAAGGGTACAAAACTTATTTCTGGGCTAAACAAACGAATGGGGGTACAATTAAACATCACAAAGTCACCCCAGGACAACCTACTTGTTCTCATGCAGAACACTTGGCTGCAGGGACACATTCCCATCCTTCACACCCAGGCTTCAGGGTTCCAACAGTGTTGTCTTGCCCCAGAGCTGTCTCTTCATCTGGCCTGGAGAGCCATTTGGCCTCTGCACCCACACTCTGGCTCCGTTATTAGGACTGGTGCATCCAAACCCTTTATCAACATGAACAGCAGTTATTTAAGGTGGATATTTATTTTCTTCACAATTGTTTTAAAAACTGAAATATCAATAATTGGGGTACTCTGCAATGGGGTTGAATAATCCATTTGTTCACTATTGTTTAACAGAATTACTTTAATTTCTCCTTGCTAATCTGCACCAATTACTCCTCCCAAGACATGAACAATTCAAGGCCAAGTTTGAGCGAGCATTTATCAAACCAAAGTGTCCTGGAGGAATATGAATTCCTATTCTGGTATTGATAACTCTCATTTGCTTTTGATTCATCTTAATTAATTCTAATGCATAAATGTCCAGCCCTGCAGCCTCTGGGGTAGCCCTGTCAGGGGCCATCACACCTGGAATAATTTCCCAGGCAGTCAAAGTGTCACTGTCCATGGTTGTATTTGCAAACTGGGTGCAGCCATGCACATCCAGAGGGTTTCCATTCCCCCAGTGGGCCCTTTGTTAAGGGCATGGAGCACGTCTGCAAGATGGGTTTTTCATTGCAACAGATTCCCATCTCCTATTTTTTTTCAACTGCTGTTTTAACAACCCCTTCATCTGTTCAATCAATGCTGCAGCTTGTGGGTAGTCTGGTATATGAAAAACCCAGCAGTCCTACTCACTTTATCTTTCACAGGAACAGACAAAGGATTCCACATCATAGTGTGAGCAAACCCTATCAAAACTGCCAATTTCATCCCTTCGTCCTTCATTTGTTGTATACAGTCTCACAGAGTTCACCAGTGATGTTTGGGTCCTGGCCAATCATTTTCTGTAGAGTATTTAGTGTTACATCCCTGAGTAGCCAAAGCTAAAAAATTAGCATTTGGAGCAATACTTTACAATGTCATTTTATATATATATGTGGAAGTATATACATCAAATTTTCATTATATTATATATATGTATATAATTATTTATTATATTATTACTCTTTCCTTTGCACAAATGAACCCAAGTTCAAGATTAAAAACCTTTTCTGTTGCTCTTTGTGGGAGCATTTTGACAGCAATTGTTCCCTCTGTTGGTGCTTTTTCTGGGATGCTGTTAACAAAATTCATCCTCATCTTCCCAAACTACACAAGTTCTTTTCATTTTTCTATCTTTTAATACATCCAGTGGTTCAGCTTCTTTCAGCTGACTTCCCCATTGCTTTCACTGTACTCCAACCTCAGCCCGCTCCAGAGCCAGCAAACTCTAGGGAAGTTTTTCCCTATACCTGGGAATTTAGGACAGGATTGATTCCTTACATTTGTATTTAAAAAGCAACATTTTGTGGTGATCTAGCCAGAGTACACGAACTTTGTTTTACCAGTGGGCAGGGTCAGCAGCAGAAACACAGACACCAAGTTCCCAAGTTCAGGAATCAGTGTCATTTACTGTAGTCCAGAGCAGCAAAAGATCACAAAAAGAGAAGCTCAGCAATGCACCCAGTCTTCACTACCAAAGATTGCTTGCACTGATTAAGAAAGAGACAGCACCAGTTACCCTCAGACTTTACCATCACCCAGATGCACACATCAGCTGGGGGAAGCTTTCACAGCCAAGGACTGCAGAGCCACTCCTGGACACCGGGAATTCCTGCAGGTGCCTCCAGCCACAGGTGAGGCTTCCAACCCCCATGTGAGAGGGCCCAGCTCTGATAGTGCTGAATAAACAGACAGCACTACCAGTGTGGGGACATCTGGTTTCATTCTCCTCTTGGGTTCCACCCAAAGCCTGTCCATGGATCAAGGAGGACCCAAGGGAGCTGACTTTGACCATACACACCCAAACAAGGCCAGATGTCAGATTTCATGGCCTTGTCCAGTTTCTAAATACAGAAAAGTCAGCACATGTTTTACTAATGAGTGAGTACATCTATCACAGTGCTAATAACCATGCATATTTCGTTAATGAGTGGATACAAAGATAACCTTTGGTTGGAAGGTTCATCCAGAGGTCACCTTTGGCTCAGGGCCTGTTGTCCAGGCCTTGGCACTGCAGGAACGTGGTTCAGTGCTGGGCTGGACAGTGCTGGGTGAACAGATGGACTTGATGTGCTCAGAGGTCTTTTCCAACAGAAAGGATTCTATAATTCCAGGATTCCATCTGCTGGATTCAGCCAGATCCATGTTGGCAGCATTACTTCAGTCAAAAAGTTTCCTCTTGGTCAGCTCCTGTGGCCCAAGGCTTCAGCTCCTTTAGCTCCTGGTGCTAAGCTGCTCCTGCTGAACGAGATGACTCAGAGAGAAGAATACAGTTCATCCAATTCTTTCTGGGACACTGAGAGGGGAGGCTGTGAAAACAGGAGCATTGTTTGGCGTGGCCTTCTCTCTGCCCTTCACACCTTTCAGTGATTTGAACCAGCCAAGAGCTTTCTCCAAGAATGCAATGAAGCAGCTGTTCCTGCTCCTACGTCTGGCTTTTCCCAGTCTCTGACCTTGACTGGTTTTGTCCCTCTTGCTGTGCCCTCTGTTCCCCCTGTGCTCGGTGGCTGCTGCCCAGGCGTATGAAACTGGCACAAATCAAGGGCTCCAGCCACTGCTTTCTCTGCCCTTGGAGCTGCCTGGTCACAGCAGCCTTTTCAATCTGGAAGTCCCACATGGAGAGGCAGTCCCCACCTCTGTTCTCTGCACAAGCTCCAGGAGCCCAGGGCTGCCATCTCAAGTCCCTGCTGGTACTGAGGCCTCCCACGTGCCCCAGGCTGCTGTGACACCCCTGCACATGGGAGGGGAGTGGCAGGGACTGTGCTGAAAGTCCAGTCCATGTGCTGCTGCTGCTGTGGGGGTCATTTGTCCAGCCCTGCGCCAGAGCCAGACATCAGATCCAGGCACTGCTACTGCTCTCTTGGGATCGGTGAGATGGAGAACATACATGGTTTTGAAAATTCAGGATTTTAGAAACCTATAATATGCTTTAGCAGATGGAGGGGAAATAGAACACATAGCAGAAATAGTATGTAACAAAATACATAGGAGCTTAGTTGCCAGGAAAAAAACATTAAGATAAGATACATTGCAAAAACTCAGCAAAGCAAGACCTAGGTAATATACTAGCCAGATGAAGCAGAAACCTGTGGCTCCAGAAACCAGCCAGGACCAGATGAGTGGTTTTGAGTAGGACAAGCTGACCTGAGGAAGAGCCAGACCTCCACTGTGCCTGCCCGGAAGCAGAGGGCAAACAGCAATCACTGAGGAAGACATACAGACTTCATCCCAAAGACCACCGAACACAACCATCAGGAGGGTGTGGCTGCTAATTATAACACAAAGAGGGAGAAGGTGGAGAGGGGCAGGCAGGGAGGTGTGGGCTTGTGGGATCAATGTGTATTTATACCTGGAATCTGTCTTGATCAGGTACACATGGTTTGGAGGAAATATCCCCCCATGTGTCCCAGCTGGCAATAAAACATACTCTCTGCAATTTCGGTGTCAAGTCCTGATTCCTGACATCAGTTGGCAAGCCAGGCAGGAGGTCTTTGTCTGGCTGGTGGAGCATCCGTGGGATGCTCCATGACGTGGACATCCCAGCGCTCCCCAGACTTTTTCCAGAGGAGACCTTTGCTCCCTGGTCGCTCACTGCAGGGACGAACAACGACCTCCTATACTGCCTAAAGGTATGTTTTATTAAAAATTTTTTGGGAGGGCCCAAAGTAAGGTGATCCTCTAAGACACTAGGGACGCCTGCACATGGCTAACAGTGTGTCAGAGCCGTCCAACACATAGAGCTGACAGGTTTGGGGAAGGTATTTGGAAGCCGGAAAAGGGGTTTTCGTTGCCACAGAGTGGCCACTACCAAGTTTGGGAGTAACTGGAACCAGAACCAAGGTATTATCAGTATTATTAGCAGCATAACTCGCTGATATAATCCTAACTGAAATATTCTGTGTAAATTGTGCTTTTTGTTTGTTACAGGGTGGTGGAAGGAAGTATTTTATATAGTGATTGGTGTTTTGTGTTTGCATTGCTCTAATTTTGGTGGTGGAGATTTCAGCTTTTGGATAATGTTTTCTATGGTGGACCTTTGCAATATCTTTGATGTAACACTACCTTCTTGTGTTATTAAATGTACTTGCAACTGGTTACGATTTTTGTTCTTTTTTGAGGCCTGAGGATCTGTTGTTTCTGAGGTAATGCTGCCCTCTTGGGTCTACAACTGTAAATAACAGCATAGTGATTTTTCTTGGAATCTGTAGGCGTTAAAAAGGTGAAAAGGTGGCAGAGGCTAGGGAGAGAATGTGGAGTGCTCGACCAAGCAAGGAAGCCCTTTTTAGGTGGTTCCAGCTTGAGCCCCTGGATTTCTT
Organism: Rhabdornis inornatus; assembly: GCA_013397075.1. Lineage (NCBI taxonomy): Eukaryota > Metazoa > Chordata > Aves > Passeriformes > Rhabdornithidae > Rhabdornis > Rhabdornis inornatus. The sequence continues at coordinate 5,403 of VWZS01007630.1, read as the reverse complement.
GAGGGGTCAATGGAACTTTGTATGGGTGGTATGGGAGGAGAGGGAGTAGAGCAAGTATACTTGGGATGAATATACTCAAATTCCATAGATAGTAATCTGGCTTTTGATTGGGAGCAACCTCTAATCAAAAGGAAACCTAGAAGGGTTAGATCAATTCCTTGTTTTAAGTGTAGACTAGCACTTTGGGCACCAAGGCGGCATCCAGCCTGGGTCCTCGTACAGTGTCATTGGTGTAAAAGGAAGTGGTACTGAATGTCTAGGAGGTGGGCGCCTACATGCCTCAGGTGTACCCCAGACCCACGGCATTCATATTCAGGAATTAATTCATGTGGAGTGAGATGGTGGAGTTGATCCGTGGAAAGAGTCATTCGGTCCCCAGGGTTGGCACATTTTCAAGAAACACTTGGAGGAAGTGAAAGAGCATTGCCAGCAGAGGTTTGGGAGAGGGAGATAAGAGAAATAAGGAGATAAACCATGGGGAGCCAGCAAAGAGATGTCTATGAGGAGCTCTTTGGGATGTAAACTAACCTATTGGAAGGAAGTTGTGAGGACAGGAGGAACAGAGAGTAAAAGGGTTTTAATCAAATATTGTAATCTGTAGTGGCCTCTGTATAAATCAGAAGATGGGGCAAAGTGGCCATTAAATAGAGCCATGGACTATAACACCACTGTCTCGGCTTGTAGTGCAGGATGTCACCACAAGTATGTATTCTATTACCATCTGTTAAAACCAGGTGGGGCAGTAATCTTTATATCCAGAGGTAGATATATTGTGTTAATGGACCATCTGTTAAAACAGGTAGGGCAGTGTTTTTTTCTTTTCCACAACACATCCTTTCTCCAGGGAGATATCTTCTGTTAATGGGCCATTGAATCCCACTGCATTACTGATAAAATTACATAATCCCACTGGGAGATGATCCACCCAGGGGCAGGAGCCAATAATTTCCTACCTATTTAAAATCTGAGATTTGGAACACCAAAGCAGCCTTTTCCCACCGGATTCCAGGGGAAAACCAGATGTTTCCATATCATCGCTGGACCTTCGGAGGAAAACCGCACCCTTCTACAGGACCATNTGGCCCATCAGCAGAGGATATCTCACACAGCGATAAGGATCACCGTCCCACCTCGTTTCAACAGATGGTGATAGAATACATACTTTTGGACACATCTTTACATTGTAACCCAGGACACCATTGCTTCAACAGAACCACATCCCTCACTCCAGGAGGACTGCAGCCATCATTTAATCAGACTGCTACCAACACCCTGACTGGCACTGCGTCAGGTTATATTCTGACTCAGTCAGTGTTTTTTTTTTTTTTTAATTACTGTATTTCTATTTTAGTTTTTCCTAGTAAAGAACTGTTATTCCTATTCCCATATCTTTGCCTGAGAGCTTCTTAATTTCAAAATTATAATAATTCGGAGGGAGGCGGTTTGCATTGTCCATTTCGATAAAGGCTCCTGCCTTCCTTAGCAGACACCTGTCTTTTCAAACCCAGACAGATTTTGGTGCCCAAGATGGGGCACAAGGGCATCGAGAGAAAAAAGGAGTAACAGTTCTTGAGTAACCTAATTTTTTGTATGCTGGATATAGAAACCTTTTTAGGAGGCACCATGTAGTCTAGTTTACCCTGGTTCGGGTGGCAGGTGTTTGCGGCTATATTTCTTGCATTTTCAGGCCCTTATTGAAACATGGGTTCTATCACTAAGGCTACTGTGGCTGTTATCCAGTTTGTTTTATGGGTTAATAAGATGGGGAATTCATGGATTTTTAACTTCCTCTGGAAGGTGGGCACATGGATTCAGGGCTAACACACACTAACTGTATGTGTTTGGGGTTTCTTTGATAATGGTACCTACTGTGAGGAAATGACACCAGGGGAAATTTTCTCCCAACCCTTCACCCAGCTCTTTGGGTTCCACCAGTTTTCAAAGGGTTCAAATCTTCTTTAAATTCTAATGATATCATACAGTGGCTGGTGTTGCTGATATGCCCATTCTATTTAACATTCAGAAATAAGGGAAGATTGACTTGGATAACCACCCTGATACCTACCCCAGGAAATAGGGATGCTGCTGCAGAGCCTGATCCTGCCCCAGAGACTAGAGATGCTGCCCCAGAACCTCATCCTGCCCCACAGCCCACCTCAGAAATAAACCACCTGGATGGGGTGGGGGTTCTAGTGAAGGAGATATGTGAGATGGGCCAGATGCTGAAGGAGTGCATTTCCCTAGCTCTTGAGAAACTTTCCCCCTGCCTTAAAGAGAAAGAGTCTGATGGTGCAGCAGCGGAACCCACAAATGTTACAACCATCCAGGTTCCAGCTGGACCACAAGGGCAGTCACAGCAAGCAGCAATTGTCCTGGTGGAAATTAAGAAGTCTACAATGAAATCAAAGCACCCAGTTAATAAGGATAAGAAAGGAGGGCCCTCAAAATGAGCAGGGGAGCCAGAGGTTGAGATCATCACCGAGTCCCTGTCATATGAAAGTCTCCATAATCTGTGAATAGCATTGTGTGATGGGGGCGTGAGACTTATACAACTTGGTTACTTGCGGTCTGGGACCTTATGGGTACAGGTGTGCAACTGGATGGTAGTGAGGCACAGAATTTGGGACCTTTGACCCAGGACGCAGGTGTGGATCAGGTATTCATAAGGGAGCCAGTGCTGCTTTCCCTCTGGGGGTGGCTTTTAATGAGTGTAAGAGAGAGGTTTTTCCACTGAGAGGGAATGCAGAAGCACCATCATACAATGCGCTGGAAGACCCTTGAGGAAGGGATCCAACAGCTGAAAGAAGTAGTGGTATTAGGGGTACTCTTTGGGAGAGGCAGACAGCATGATAATGACCCCGACAAGGTCAGATGCTGTAAGGGTCGGTCCGAAGTTTCCCTTGTCTTTGCCTCACGACCATCGCAAGAAGACCCTGAGGACGCCCACCCAGGTTGGCTCTGGACAATGGTTTTCTGGCCTGACCAAGGTGGATGCTTGCCAAGGGACTGTTTGCAGGTGCTCGCTGTACTTCATGGTGCACTGCTCTCGAGCAGGCACTAGCTGGAGCAGCAGGTTCTGTACACCTGTTTCTTGGAGCAACCCTCACAATCGTCCATAAATCTTCCCACCTTTTGGCCAGAAGCCACTCGCCTTGGAAAAGGACTATGAAAGAGCACCCCTCTGGAGAAGACCCTCGAGTACTCCCCACGGGTGAAGACTCATCTATTGGCTGGACCACGAAGACGTCCGTCTCATCTCGTTGGTAGCTATCATCCCATTCTCTCCCTCTTTTTCTCTCTATACTCTGTTTCCTATTTCTCTCTCCTCTGTTGCAGCTGAGTTGTTGGCATTTTTAATGGAAATTCATCGCTATCGTTGAATGAACTGATTTTGTCCCCTGCATTTTGCCTGTTTGCACCTCTGAGATCGAACGAACCATCACGACCCCCGCTCTGTATTAATAGCGGATCGTGACAGATGCACAGGGCAGATGTTGTGGAATCTGGCAAACCTAGGGCCATCTCAATACACCACCCTTGATTGCAACAATTAATGCTGATAACAACCGAGAGACAGTGGATTCTGTTTCTAACAAGCTTAGAAATTATGAAAGTATGATCAATGGCCCAATGCAGGCTCATGTCTCTGCCATGGAGAAAGAACTCAAAGAGGAATTCAAAGCAGAGATGAGGGGCATGAGGGATTAGATGAGGAAGATCAATGCAGCACCAGTGCGAGTCATAGACCCCAGAGTTAGAGCCCTACACCCCCCAGCTAGGGAGAGAGGGTAGACTCCCCGAGCTGACTTGTGGTTCTTTCTGTGTGACCATGGGGTTCATTAGAAGGTGGGATGGGAAACCCACTTCTGTCCTGGCAGCATGGGTGTGTCAACTCAGGGAGGGAAACACTAACCGAGGGAGCTCCACTAGAGTGAAGGTAGCCTCAGCCTCCCATGACCAAGGTGCAGGATATTACAGAAGGGAGGATGATCTGTCAGATCCCCTTGAAGGGACCTCCACTATGTATGCCCAGGAAGGAAATAATAACCAGGGCTAGAGGGGCCCTGCATCTAGCCAGGGAGAGGCATGGGAAAACCGGGTCTTTTGGACGGTGTGGATCCGATGGCCTGGCACATCAGAGCCACAGAAACACAGAGCATTGGTTGATACTAATTCATAATGTACCCTAATACCATCAGGACACGTGGGGGAAGAACCTGTTTCCATTGCTGGGCTTACAGGGGGATCTCAGGAATGGACTTCGCTGGAGGCTGAGGTGAGCCTGACTGGGAAGGAATGGCAGAAACACCCAATTGTGACTGGCCCAGAGGCACTGTGTACTCTAGGTATAGACTTCCTCAGGAGTGGCTATTACAAAGACCCAAAGGGACTCAGGTGGGCTTTTGGAATAGCTGCTGTAGTGGCAGAGGGCACTAAGCAGTTGAACACCTTGCCTGGAGTATTAGAAAACCCATCTGCAGTAGGACTCCTGAAGGTGGAAGAGCAACAGGTACCAATTGCCACCTCAACAGTACACCACCGGCAGTACTGGACAAATCGAGATGCTGTGATCCCCATCCACAAGATGATCTGTGAGCTGGAGAGCCAAGGGGTGGTCAGCAAAACCCACTCACCCTTCAACAGTCCCATGTGGCCTGTGCGCAAGTCTGATGGAGAATGGAGATTGATAGTGGACTATCGTGCATTGAATGAAGTGACTCCACTGCTGAGTGCTGCTGTGCCGGACACGCTGGAACTGCAGTACGAGCTGGAGTCCAAGGCAGCAAAGTGGTACGCCACCATTGACATTGCCAATGCATTTTTCTCCATTCCTCTGGCAGCAGAGTGCAGGCCTCAGTTTGCTTTCACCTGGAGGGGTGTGCAGTATACCTGGAACTGACTGCCTCAGGGGTGGAAACACAGCCCCACCATCTGCCATGGACTGATCCAGGCTGCACTGGAAATGGGTGAAGCTCCAGAACATCTACAATACATTGATTACCTCATTGTGTGGGGGCACACGGCAATGGAAGTATTTCAGAAAGGAGAGATCATCCAGATTCTGAGGGGAACCGGTTTCGCCATTAAAAAGAGCAAAGTCAAAGGACCTGCCCAAGAGTTCCAGTTCCTGGGAGTAAAGTGGCAAGATGGACGGCGCCAGATCCCCACTGAGGTCATCAATAAGATCAC
>VWZS01007627.1:56078-100054 GCA_013397075.1 Rhabdornis inornatus | reverse complement strand
GATCTGTTGGTCACCAACACAAGGGGGCTAATGGGCAACGTGAAGATAGGAGGCAGTGATGATGCCTTGATGGACTTCACAGTCCTGAGGGACAGGGGTCAGGAAAGGAGTCGAGAGAGGCCCCTGAACTTTAGGAAAGCAGACTTTCAGCTTTTCAGGGAGACTGCCCTTAAAGGCAAAGGAAAGGAACAAGGCTGGTAGATCTAAAAGAAAGCCTCCCTTTGAGCAAAAACTATCAATCCTTCAGAGCAAGAATTTAGGCAAGGTCATAGTCAGGAGAAGGGCATAGCTGAGACCTGCTAAGAGAACTAGAGAAAGAAGCCAGTGCACAGACAGTGGTGGCAAGGACAGGTAACTGGGAAAAAGTATAGAGGTGAAGTCTGTTTATGTATGGATGGGGTTCAGGTTTGTGTGAGTGCATCCTGTGGTTGTTTTTCAGGACAAGAATTTCTGTCTACATGTTCATTCGCACTCGAGGAGTAAAAAAGAAGGTCATATGCATTACTTCTTATTCTGTTTGTGGCCTTGGGGCTCTGTACCTCTCAATTCCATTCTCTCAGAAGTTAAGGATATGAGAGTGGAGAAGAAAATCAAATCCAGGAAAAGGATGACTTTGAACTAACTATGCCAAGAAGCAGTACAAGGTCCTGAAAAAGATGCAGGAGCACAAATTTCTCTGAAAATAATGTCTGCTCACGCTCTCTTAAATGCAGTATTTGTAATATGCAATATGTAGTATTTGTAAGCATATTTAGTATATCCTGTAATATTCAGTAGTAAAAGCACACACAGAGTAACAAAGTGTGATAGGTGATGTGATGTCTCACTTTGTTTTGCATTAAACATGAGCATCCGTTTGCCACCAGCATGAGGCTTCCTTGCTCGCCACCTTGACGGTATGGTGGCAGCTCCGTGGCTAGTTGGTGGCTGGCAGCTGCCCTCACACATGCCATCATCTCGTGTGCTGCAACCCAGCACCTGTGCACGAGTGAAGGGCAGCCAGTGGTCTCACTTCTGCTGAAGCAGACAGCACATTGTTCTAAATAAATTAACTAATTACCATAAATAAATCACATTGCATTCTTATTGGAAAGCTTATCAGACTGTACTATTGTGGCCTTTCTGTTTAGGCCTGAGAACCTTATCTTCATAGACCATGTTTCTGAAGTATAATGCACATTTTTGGGTGGAAAGAAGCTCATTCCAGGGTTTGAATGAGAATTAGATTCACAAGAGTAATACCAATATTGTGTTAATCTTGAATATGAAAAATGATTTTATTATTTCATGACTCATGGTACAGAGAGTAAAAANCTTGTGTGCAGGCAGGAGTCTTAAAATTAGCTATTTCAGAGAAAAGTATGAACATTATTGTTCATTAAGGATCTATGCATTAATCAGTAAAACATTACCCTATGTTGCAAAAATAATGCATCACAGGGGTCACAAAATGCTTAATCGTATAAATATTTTAATATTATATTTATGACAATAATTTTGTTTTTTTCTGGGATATTTTCTGTATAAATCATACAAAAATAATGATGATCTATACATAAAAAGTACAAAGTGCTGTTTCAAGAGGTTTACTTTCTCCTTACTACTGATATGTTGGCCAAATGTTCTTCCTGTGCCAATGGGCACATTAGGAAGTAGGGAACAGTATAATATAATGCTACAAATTTAGCTCATTGCTTTCTGATTATAGTATCCATTACATTTAATGTTTTTTAGAAATAATGGGATTAGTATCAATTCACACAGAACTGTCCTGTTCTCTAGGATTTATTTCCTAGTTATCTTTAGACTGCAGCCTTTTACCAAACAATATTCTTTATGTAATAGAAGTGGTGCAGTAAAGAGAATTGTCCTCTTCATCATAAAATATGCAGTGCCTTCCAATTAAACAACTTGCAATTTATAGAAACCAGATGCTCAGTCCCTATAAATCAGCGTAACTTTACTTAAAATGGAGATACAGTAGTTTGTTTTCACTCAGGAATTTGCTAGCCACATATCTAAATAACCCATAAGGTCTTGATTACAGAAATATTGCCATTTAAATAATACTAGCAGAATTAATTTAACCATTTCTTTCTCCATATTCAAACAAAAATAAAGGTAGACAGGGTCACTAGAGCATTTCTGTCACATATCTGAAGCTTATTAAATCTTTACCAAAGCTGGAAATCATGCTGGAAATATCTTAGTAGAGCTATGTTATACCCTGGTATTCCTCTAAATCTTTGCAATCTTGAAGGTGATTAATAGGCAACTGGGTAATGAATAACCCTGTTTATCTACTACATCCATAATAACCTTGTTCATGCAATTATTGGGCATACACCTAATACAAAGCAATTTCAATGGGTTGTCCTTATGGTGAAGAATTGATGTACTTGTTGGCAGAGTAAACCCAAGGACAAGGAAAAGTTATGTTGTGTATTTGGACAAAATATTTAGAATGCTGAAGCAAGATAAGGCCAAGAACAATGAAAAGCCACCTTTACTTTTTTTTTTTTTCTGTCTTAAGAGAAATAATGAGGTCAGCTCTGGTTTTTAAGCTTCTGAGTGACAAAGAAGAGATAAAACCCCAAGGTGCACAATGCCTCCTTCACTGCAGAAGTCACTCTGGTCCTTAGAAACACTAAGGCTGCTATGAGAGCATATGGAAAATCTGAAGCAAGAAGATTTGTTGTTAGTGGAAGAGGATCAGGTTGGAGGGTATTTAAGCAAACTGGAGCCACACAAATCTGTGGGCTCTGTTGGGATGCACCCAAAAATGCTGAGGGAGCTGTCCCATGTCACTGTCAGGCACCTCTCCATTATAATGGAAAGGTAATGGTGCCTGGGGGAGGTCTCTAAAGACTGGAAGAGAACAAGTGTCACTGCTGTCTTTGACTAGGGAAACAAGGAGAATCCAAACAACTACAGGCCAACAAGCCTTACTTTAGTTATGAGGAGCTAATAGAACATCTTATTCTAGAAAACAACATTTCCAAATATAATTAAGGACTAGATGGTGATTGGGAATCATCAGCATAGATTTCCAAAGGAGAATTCATGCTTGACCAAACTGACATACCTTTACAATGACATGATTAACTTAGAGGATGACAGGAGAGCTGTAGAAACTGTTTATCTTCACTGTTGAAAGACATTTGACTGTGTCCCACAAGATGCCTATAAACAAAGTATATTTCAAATAAAGAACAGAGAGGTAGATGGAAAACTTCTAGTTGACAGGCTTGAAGGACTGTGATCAGGAGCGGAAAAGTCCGTCTGAAGACCAGTCAGTAGTGGTATGGCTCAGGAGCACATACAGCAACCAGTACTTTTTAAATAATGAGTAAGATGGATAGGCTGGAGAGCACCCTGAGAAGCTGGAAGATGTTTGATTTACCAAGACAAAATTTGGTAGTTTCCGGAGGTATTTTCTAAACTTAATGATTCCATGGTTGTAGCTTAAAGATACATTGCTATAGGAAACACCTATCTAAAGAAAATAAAATAAAAATCTAACTAACACCACTGTCATAAAAAAGTAACGTCTAAAAGGTCTTGAATAGCTAAAAATCAGAACTGAAAAAGGAGAATTTATGGCAACGTGAGAGAAATTCCAGATTACTTCTTTCATGAAAGAATTAGAATAATAATAACATGGGTAAAAAAAGTAAACTTCATATGGATGTTGCCTGTTAAATCAAGCCAACAGCACAATTACTACTGGCAGAAACCTGGGCCACTAAAAAAACCACAGAAAATTTTTTCACTTGAATGCTTGTAGTAACACTATAGCAGTTCCATTTCTTAAATACTGTGGTTTACAAATATTCTTTTCCTCATAGATTTGTATATTTCCATCTATGCATCCATTAATGTTCAAAAAAGTTAAAGTTCATTATTCTGATGATTTTTCTGGAACATGTGTAAAACGTGTCTTGGGAAACTCCTCACTCTATTACTCTGTTACTGTTTACTCAGTCCACGTTGCTTGAATACACAAATCTTATCTGACTATAGACAAGCCAATCAATTGGTAGTCACATTTTCCATATAGGATATAGTTACTCCTATATCGACACCTTCACTTTAAAAAGTGACAAACCACACCTGAAAATAAATTTGTCCCTTCATATGTAGAGACTTGAGGGTGATTAAAAAAAGTTGTGCTACAAGCTTATTTGAGATAAAGATAATACTTATTATTTCAGAACAAAAAATATCTGATATTTCAAAATTATACTACTAATTTTTAAATCTGAAAACAAACATTCTTATCACATCTTTCTTTTACAGTGTAAAATCTCACTAAAAAGCATGCAATTTTCAAGAATCCAAGTCCATCTTTAAATTCTATTGTAAGTTAGCAAATGGGTGACTGGTTTGGAGGTCAGCAAGTAATCAGATTTACAGTGTTAATTAACAATCTAACATGTTGCCATGAAAACAATCTAGTATGATTATCAACCAGAGGCTTGTGAAAGATGTACACAGCTGAATCTGATATTTTCTTTGAATATGCCCTGAACTGTAGAACCTGTTTTACATATTAGCAATATTAGATGGAAGGCGTTTAATTAAATTTAATGATCTGCCCAAAAGTCAATGTGTGTGGAAATGGAATTAATGAAATTCCTAGTACATTTTCACTGATTATAATCAATTAATACATAGAAGTGAATATTAGAAATAACTCATCTGAGAGCAAGAATATTATGTATAGAAAACATTTACCTCTGTCTGGCATTGATTAATTTCTCATTTGACTGCAAATTGCAAACAAAATAAAAAATCTGTAAATTACAAAACAAATTGTGATGTGCCATTTTTTTTTTGTTTCTTGCTATAATTTTGTTTCCCATAATAATGCAGTATTTTAAAGCATAGTGGGTTTTCTGGTAGTCTAAGCAGTAACTCTAGCAAGCATGATATGGGTTTACATACACTCATTATTTACAGACTTGTAAGGCTATATGTATATGCCTTATAAGTGAGAAAATGAGATTTTTTTTTTTTGGTCTTCCTCCTTCTTCTCATATCAGTCAAACCCTACTGCCGCTATCCTGTATAGAGAAAGTAGCTATTGCAGAATAAACTGGTAGGATTCAATGATGGCTTGGATGTTTTCTCTGCAGAGTGTTCCTGAAGCTGACAGGAGCACATTTTGCTTTTGCTGTGGTTTTTCTGCTCTTCCACTGTCCACATTTCTTCCCAGAACATCTCATCTTTTGGGAGGCCCATCAATAAGATCACATTATACAAAAGCCACTCAGCAGCATCCCAACAGCTAGACTTTGCATGTTTCTAGGTAGGATGTTTTCTATGTTTGTGTTAATTATTTATGAAGGAAGAGAAAAAGAAAGGGTCTCAAGAACATTAAATGATGGCTGAGACCTCAGACTATACCAGATATATAATTTGGATATATTAAGAAAGCAAATGAACTCTTATAAAAAGGCAGATTTCTCTAAAGCAATAGTATATTTTGCTTTCCTTTACTCCATACACCTAACTCTCACTTCTTTTTTCACCCATTCTTTTCTTTTTCTTGTTGATTTCAGTTCACAAAATATAACAATGTCGTAGATTTTTTTTAGTTCTTTCTGTTAGTTTGAAATCTGCCAGTGTAAAGCAGATAACAAACCTTATAGGGTAGGATTTACCATCTGTGCATTTTTCCTATTTTGTAAACAGATCCAGTTTGACTAATGCTTCCTCAACTGTGATTCTGATCATTTCTGAAAGACGTCCAACAGAAATTTAGAAACCTTCTACAGTCAAATTTTTTCTTGTCAAAAACACAGGAGACAGAAGCTTTTCTGCATAATTCTTTTGTCATTGAGCTTGTGTTCACCTGCATACAAGCACAGTCTGGTACTCAAGGACAAAGAGAAAGCCATGTAACGTAAGTTTTTTAGGTATTGTTTCTGATTAGAACCAGCATGCTGTTTGGAGACAGATACAGCTACAATGCTCACACAGTCTCTAGAGATGAAAGTTTTGATACTTATAGCATTATTCCTAAGAATGGGAAACACTGAATACTTGAAAATTTTGACATGCTAAATACAAAACTTACAAAATTAGTGTTAAGATCCATCTAGTGAGAGATGCCTCTGATGGAATTAGGATGCAAATGAGACCATATGTTGAAGTCAGAAGAACAGATTTTATTTAACAATTAATGTGATGTGGAGAAATAGAAAGAAGTAGAAAAGAGTGGAGAGAGGAGGGGGAGAGAGAGAGATATCAAGCAAAAGATAGTCATCATCTGTGGAATCAGTGATGTCTTGTTGGTCTTTTTTCACCCTGGGCTTCTCAGCAATGGGGGTCTACAGGTTTTTCAAAATTGTTCACTATTCATGCATCTTAGCGAACAAAAGAATGAATGCTCATTGGCTACATGGTTGCAGTATACTATTGGTTAAATGACTCCCTTGTTTCTTATGCTAATTCGTCCTATGCTCAGTCTCCTTTCGGGTTGGTGAGTTTCTTGGCTTGGTGGGCTGCAACCTCCCCCTCTCCTCTCAGTCAGAGCTGATTTCAACACAATTTATGAACTGTCTTTCCTTGTGGCCTGTAAATTCTGTATTCTTTGTGTCTGTTATCAGTGATACATTCCTCTCCCCTAGCTTTGCTTACTTCCCCGTAGGTCTGAGATAACACCTGGACAATAATACCACTTCCATCTTCTCTCAAATTCTCATCACGGTGGTTTAACTTACGGTTCAAGTTCCAGGTACCCATGGAGATATATTCAGAGGGCTCTGGTGGTCATTAATGGCCACAGATGCCATTTCTACCCTAACTTGTGGTCATCTTTGTTCGATCAGTGATATGCCTATGAGCAGTTTCTTCTTTACAGAGTTTGCCACAGTGGCAACTTTTGTCTGGATGCTTTATCTGTATCTATTAACCTGTGTCTCACCTGCAACAAGTCTGGAGTTAGCCCCATCCTTTCTCTTCCTTCTGTGCTTATTTCATGGCAAAGTCCTTCTGTGGCTTTAGCAGTGGCTGAGACAGGCAACTCTGCTATTTAAGTCATTACAATGACCTGTTATAGTCATAAGAATCCAAATGGAATTTTTTTAAAGTATTTTTTTGTGTTTGGGGAAGAGTTAGTCCAAAAGATTTTATCTGAGTAAATTGAAAGGTGGGATTAATTTGACCTGTTTAAAATGACTGACTCCTTCCCTGATTATCAACTGCCTGCCCTAAGCACTCCTCTATCTTTCTGCAGTTAACATATTTTTCAAGACACCACAGAGGTTTAAAATGGGTAGGACTCATTCTTTGTGAAGGAGGTCTTTCTCTAATGGAATAATTTATGATCTAAAGTGGTAACCGTTTCTGAAAAGAGAATTATGATGTTTTTAGAGATAAAAATCCAAAAATTTCAGAAAGAAATACTCCTGAGAAGGCATAACAGGCGGGGTTTTTTCTGAGCAAAAGTCTTGAATAAAGTCACTTTCATGACAAGACAAGGCCAGCTATGTTGACCTAGATAAAAGATGACATTCTGTTATGTTTTGTATTCTAAGAACTAAAATAATTTGACAGTACTTTTTGGTATATCTTTACCATTGCTTAACAATAAGTTATCTCCTTATAATGCACTTCCATTCTTCTTATGTAAAGCTATAAAACACTCCCCATAAAATGGTGATTTTGTATGCTACATAAACATGTTGGACAATATGCCTTTCCAGAAATTTAGGCGCTTTTTAAATCTTTTCATAATTCTGCTTCTTTAATGTTAGAGAAATCATTTATAATAGTCACAGACAGTGATTAGCACATCAGAGATGGCTGAGAACCCTTCTGCAACAAATGAAGAGAATTGCCTAACTAAAATTGACTGATTTCAAGGAGGTTATTATTTACATAGAATAAATGTTCAGCAGCCTTGAGATTAGTCTTTTTTGCTTCATGTTTGACTGAACTGAAAAAGAAGGTCATTTATTTAAGTGTAGAGTTCAATGTTGAACATTCTGTGGAAGTAACTAGATCTTCTGGAAAGATTATCATTTAGTGTATGGCTCCTCCTACAAAGGGGCTCATTGCATAGAATGATCAGAAGCTGTTAATTAAACTGCAACAAATAGGTTAACTAATGATGAAAAGAAAGACAAAGTGGACTGAATGAATACTGCTTGCCTTCTTTTGAAGGAAAAACTGGAAATAAAAAAACAAAAATGAAACAAAACGAAACAAAAAAACCAAAAACCCACAAAAAAACCAAACCAAACCAAACCAAACCAAACCAAACCAAACCAAACCAAACCAAACCAAACCAAACCAAACCAAACCAAACAAAAAAAACAACCCTGCAACATTTGTCCAATATGTTTATATATAGGAATGAAAAGAAAATAATTAAGCATAACCAATCTGGGCTAAATTTCTAACAGGTTAGCAGTCGTTGCTTTGAGACTAATGAACACATCACTTTTAGTGATGTATCTTTAGATGATGAAAGATAAATTGAGTAAAAATTCATTGTTTGCTTGTTAAAAATTTCAGGATTATAAACGCAGCCCTTCAATTTATATTCTTCCTTTAAGAGTAGTTTAAAAAGATGAGGAGATGGATGGAGAAGGCCTTTCAACTTGAGATAATTTCCTCTTGTCCTATCATGTTATGTGGGAGAAGATATTGAACCCCTCAACTTGTGAAAACCTCCTTTGAGGTAGCTGTAGAGCACAATAAGGCATTTCCTCATCCTCTTCTTCTCCGGGCTTAACAACCCAGTTTCCTCAGTTGCTCCTCATAACACTTGTGCTCCAGGCCCTTTCCTGGGTGTGTTGCCCTTTTCATCAGTTTCTTTGGATGCATCATGGACTCTCCAAATGAGACTGCTGTATAAAGCACCTTCCAGCTAACAAACCAAGCAAATACCACTGCAAAATGCCATATTTTTTGTCATTCTTTTTCTTTCTTCCTTCCTTAGCCTCTAAAGACCTAAAAGCCCATCCAGCCAATTCCTTATACATTAAATAGTCAACCTTCAAATCTATGCTTCTGCAGTTTGAAGATAAGGATGTCTTGTGGGACCATGTCAAAGCCTGACAGAAGTCTAGGTATGATGTAGATAACATCGATTGGTCTTCTCTTGTTAACTGTTGCACTCCATCACAGAAGACCACGAGACTGGCCAGGCATGATTTGCCCTTTGTGAAGCCATGATAGCTGTCTTGTACCACCTCCTTGACTTGTGCGTGCCTCAACACTGTTTCTGTGAGAATCTGTTCCATGATCTTCTCAAGGCATAGAAGTAAGAGGTGAGTTTCATCAGTCTGTAGTTCCCTGTGTATTACTTTCTCCCATATTCTAAAAATAGGAGTGATGCTTCCCATTTTCAACTCACCAGGGATTTTTCCTGACCTCCATGACTTTTCAAATGTGATGAAGAGCATTTCTTACCTTGGTCACAGCCAGGCAGCAGGCCTTCCTCGTATTGAGTCAGCATACAGGGCCCTCTATTCCCATTGGAAAGTAATCACTGATGACAACTACCCTTATTTCTTCTCTTAACTGAGGTGGTTTTGACTCTGGGATGGTAGACTGACTCACTCTAGGCAATTCCTCCAACCTTTGTACACATTATCTTATGCCTGGTCCTCAAGTTCTAAAGCCTCATACTTTATGTATAAGGCCACCTGGGAAGGTGAGATAGGTCAGGAGAGGATTTGCCCATGGCCACAAGCACAAAAGTTATTTCTATTCCCTCTGCCTCCTCCTAACCCCCTCCAAGATCATCTCCTTCTGCCTGTTGGTGAATATTATAGAATACTATATATTATGTAGTACTCTATGTAGTCTATGTAATATATGCATATTTATACTTAAAAGTATGTGTATCTAAAATCACAGTGAAAAAAACATATTTTGCCTTCAGAATTGTTATTGAGTGTAGTTCTTCTTTTCAGTCCACTTGTAGCGTGATGAGTCATGTTGTCCTTCTGTTTTTCAAACAGAAGAGCGTTTAATACAATCATACTTCCATATGCTTTGTTAAGACATCCCATGTTTGACTGTTGGTGTTAACTTTACTGGAAACTTTGTTGAAACTAGTACAATTTGGGGGTTACCAGTTTTACAGTCAATCCACAGATGAATCCTGGGGACAGAAGAAATCCATGTGTGGGAGAAAATGAGAAGATGCACAGATCTTCCCAATACAGGAAGAGGGTTGAAGCTGTCGGATGGATGCAAGGGTTACTTTGGGTCACAGCATAAACATACCTCTCCCATTCTGTCATGGACATGACTCTGGGGATATTGTTAATATTTTATCTACCCAATTATGAAGAATTGTGTCTATCCCCAGTAGCTGTAGACTTCTATTGTGTGCTGTGACAACTTAATATTTGTGAATTTTATTACCTCAAGCTTCTTTGAGGGAGTAAAAACAGTAACTGAAAAGTGCCACCACAGAACAAGAAAAATAGTCAATTTTTAGTATGATGTCACAGTAGAATAAAAACCCACTATATACTGATTGTCCATTTATCTTTAGTAGGGAAAGTCTACATAAATAAATTAATTGCATTGATATTATCACTCTGAATTATGATACTGGACACTTCAGTAACAGAAAAACAACACTTTTCTCAGGAGAAAGTTAAATGTTTCAGAGTCTTACAGTGGAAAGATCTTTCTTTCTGCCTACACTGCAAAGACTTGGGCCATAATTCAAAGCGACTCAGGAAAAGAAGCTACACAACCTCAGATAAATAAGTAACAATAACATTTTGCATTAAGTTCTGTAATATTTCTAATATTATGGTTTTGTTTTTCTTATTGATGACATAGTGTCCTGCACAATAACTATTAACTTATTCTTCCAATCAAGGCAAAGACAAATCTCCACAGATGTATAATTAATCCACTTCATGCTTTCAAAGCCACAGGTGATAAAACTAAAAGCCACACATCCAGTTCTGGGCTCCTCACGACAACAAAAACATTGAGGTCATGGAGCAAGTCCAGAGAAGAGCAACAAAGCTGGGAAAGTCTCTAGAGAGCAAGTCCTATAAGAAGCAGCTGAGGGAATTGGGGTTGTTTAGCCTGGAGAGAAGGAGGCTCAGGGGTGACCTTATCACTCTCCACAACCACCTGAAAGTAGCCGGGGGGGGGGGCAGTCTCTTCTCCCAGGCAACCAGTGACAGGACAAGAGGACATGGCTTCAAGCTGGCCAGGGAAAGTCCAGGTATTATCCAGGACAAGCATTGGAACAGGCTGCCCTGGGAGGTGGAGGAGTCAGCAGACCTGGAGGTGTTCAAGAAATGACAGGACATGGCTAATTGCCATGGTGGTGATCAGTCAAAGACTGGACTCATTGATGGAGGTCTTTTCCAACCGAAATGATTTTATGATTCTGTGAAATAAGACTTTTCAGGCAAAGGAAACTATATGAAATAAAAAAAAAATTGAGTGTCAAATACATTTACCAGGAAGAGACAACACTCTGTGTGTGAGTTTGAAAGCAAACCAGTGGGAGACACTAAGTCAAACTACAATTTAATAGGAAAATTAAAATAAAATGCAGTAGTACAAAAACACTGACAGAATCAGAATACAACCTGACACCCTGTCAGTCAGGGTGTTGTAGCAGTCCCATTAAATGGTGGCTGCAGTCCTCCTGGAGTGACAGATGTGGTTCAGTTGAAGCAGTGGTCCTGTAGAAGGGTGCAGTTTTCCTCCAAAGGTCCAGTTGAAGATGAGTATTGGTCTTCCTCTGGGAATCCAGTGGAAAAAGGCTGCCCTGATGTTCCAAACCTCATTTTTTATCTAGGTTGGAAATGCTTGGCTTCTCCCCTGGGTGGAGCATCTCCCAATGGGATGATATAATTTTATCAGTCATGCAGTGGGACTCAGTGGCCCATTAACAGAAGATACCTCCCTGGAGGAAGGAGGGGTCCTGTAGAAGATAAAGAACACTGCTCCACCTGGTTTTAACAGCTGACCCATTAACAGAGGGTGTCCTCCCCTGAGTTATGACGGATGGGTCATGAAAGAGTTCCTTGGAAGGATCACTGCCCCACTTGGTTTTAATAGATGGTGATAGAATACATACTTCTGGTTACATCTTGCACTGCAACCTAACACACTTTAGTAAAATTTAAAGACGAATATTTAAGGATGAGCCTTCAGTTATGACTACAATAAAAATAATTCTAACAGAGGCATCCTGTAAAGGCTTGAATGCATGTTTTCAGCACTTCTCCTTTTGTTAGTTGCCTCTGATGGTGCTATCTTGCTTCAAGATGATACTACGGAAAACAGCATGTCTAGAAGTGTGTCTGGTAGCCTTATAAAGACATACTGTCATCATACTCTGTCTCCCACTTACCTTTTTCTGGTTTTCTATTATATTAAAAAGTAAACATAACTATGAGCTCTAGCACAGATCTACCCTCTACGCCCTTAGAGCTGCGTAAGGAAAAACACGCATTACTTATAAGGCAGTGTATTCAATCCCATTCTATCTTTCAGCATAATGCAGATTTGCTCTTCTACCAGGAAATGAGGTGAGGAATGAAAGGAAAAGCTTTACTGTAGGGTTTTTCTTACCTTGTGTACAAAGTATATTGAGGAACCCTGGGGGGACATATTTTTTCTTTGCCTCCCAATGAGATAAACTAACTCATAAAAAGAAAAGAAATGAAGAATTATTTCCCTCTCAAATCAATCAAGCAAACTAATAAACAAAGAAACAAACCAAACAACATAAACACAAACAAAAAACAACAAGAGGAAAAGTTACTACTTGGTTTCACTTTGAAATTCCAGTATACAAACCCTGGTGACCATGTTAATCTGCATGGGAGCCTACTTTGGCAGGCACTGGGTCTATTCAGAAAGCTCTGTAATAGAAGCTGCCTCAAAGCTTCATGAAACAACTGACAAAACTAGAGGAAATTTTTTTAGAGATGTTGTTTTGCACTTGATTTTCAATAATTTGGTTTGGAAACCTAAATGTCTCTGGTTTGAACTAAATGATCTAAAAATGTTACTAGAAGGCTGAAGGTTAAAGTAGAAATGTTCAGAAATCACTCAAGTTGCTAAGGGACTATTTAAGAGGCACAGATGGTCGGTACAGTGACTGAGGAACAGAAAGAAGTAAACCATCGTGAAGAATTAAACAGACCTAAAACAGTTTCTCTTCAAAAAGGTGAGCTCTGGCCATGCCAAGTCTAATGAAAATATGGCATGCCATAAATAAAATGCTTATCAAGTAATCAAATGGAATATACAGTTACTTAGCAATTCTGATACCTGTTGTAATTATGATTTGATAGATTACTGCAAACTTCCTATAGGACTGAGAGGATAAAAAAGAAATCAAACAAAATAATGAATAATTTTCTATGGTTCATTTGTTCTATCCTGCTTTAAGGACACAATACCGTAGCCCACCATGGCTTCCCTCACCTCACCCTCAAGGTTAAAATCACATAATTCAAAAATGTTTTCTGTGCATAACTGTTCAGATTAGTCTTTCAATAGATATAATTCAAGTAAGTTTTCCTTTGACTTGCAGCCATAATTACCCTCTATCTCCAGAAACTACTTCTCATAGCATTCTGTGTTACTATTCGCAGACAGTTTAAATTTCAAAAGAACCTGAAGCCATTGGACTTTTATACCACACTTACAGATTTATTGTACTGATGTGCTTTTTTCAGCAGGTTACTACCACAGAATTACTGTATCTAGATGCTTGAAATATTCTATAAATCATAAGGCTTAATTAAAATGGGGGCTATTTGGAGTATTTTCACAATATATGAAGTTAAAAATCTAAGTAGTCTACTTAGATTTTTAACTTCATATATTTTTACCTGATAATGACTAATCAAGTGACTTTCAAACTAAATGTATCATCTGAGACTGATCCAAATATTTCCTCTCAAAAAGAGTTTTCAGGCTGTGTAATTTTTTGATACATAACTTTTTTGGTGTATTTTGGTGAAAGAATTACTTGTGTAATTCTTGAGATTTGTGCCTGTTTAAACTACGTGGATGTACAAAAAGGTCTTCATTAGTATTTTGTTTTCTAAATGATTCAAAGCAGGACTAAGAAACTAAGATATGCAAGCATCAAATGCTTATAAGCAAGTTTTTTGCAATATTTTTTTTTTCAGTTGATTGGTTAGTGGGTTTGGTTTAACGGGAGCTGTTTGTTTGTTTCTTTGTGGGGGTTCTTTTCTGCAGTTGAGTTTTCTTATGATACAAAACCTAAGGTTCAAAAAATTGACATGGAAGTGCTAAGATTTATCTGCCCACACTGATATCAGGCTCTGTCATTTTGGTATGATTACTTTGGTGAGTAGCCAAGCTACACATTTACAGTTTTTAAACTCAGATTTAAAGTCAGACAAAGAGTCTGGTGCATGGAAGGAAAAGCAAGACTATAACCTGCTTAATTAGGACATGATTATGTGGTAATTCAAGCATAGGCACACTGAATGATTTTATATATATAATGTATTTATATAGATTATAAATATCTACATTTGCATTGTTTATATCATATATTTTGAATGTTTATACACAAAGGCTAAGGAAAAGCTTGTAATCAGGCTTCATAAGTCTAGAAGTAGTTATTGTTGTAATATAACTGGTAGACACTGAATATGCACAAGTGCTTTTCTACCATCCAATTACCCTATGTAACTTCATGTCTTCATTCCATCAAGTCACTTATAGCTCAAACATCAGCATGTTTTATTCTGTCTGTTGTCTACTGTCACAGACAGTAATTGTTGCTTAAATGCGGTGTAATTCCCCCCACAGATTTCTTTCACTGTAAATTGACAAAGAAACTCTCCAAAAGGAACAAAAATGGTGTAGGTCTTCATGTGTAATGTTTACAGGGTGACAAGGACTGATGATCCCTCATCAGTCGTTCTTCTCTCCCCTGTTGTGCCTTTGATATAAAAATTGTTTTTATGCCTCATATGAGAAGATGTAAAAAGCAGAAACACTGGAACACATTGCAACAGACTAGCTTCCTGGTGTTTTAATCCTTTTCTTTCCTAGTGTTGATCTGTAGGACTTCATGGTAGGATTTGGGGTTGCTTTTGCCTAATATTGACTTGTAAGTTTATCTTTGCAATAAGAAATTTCACTGCAAGTATCTGGGATTTGCTAGCCATCTTATGAGACAGATGAGAGCTTTTTATGAAAGTTTCTGCACTGGTGGATTTATTTAAGTAGCAGAAGTTGTAAGGTAATTTTTATAAAAGGGTATGGAAAGGACACTGGCTTGCTACATGTCTCAGGAGAGGCTTTGCTACATGTTCTCAGAACTGTAAAGTTTGGATAAGATACATGTGTATCAAACCCATATACACAATTATTTTTCACTCATTTTTGGAAAGGTAAAAGGTGAGTATTGAAATGGAACTAGATATTGGTGAGTTTCATGTGTATTACAAATAAATTCACTTCTAGTGGCTTCCTCTCTGGCTTTAAATACTGAAGTCAAATGTAAAATGTAAAATATTAAAGGAAACCTGCATATTTTAAACACTTTAGTGTCGCAATTTACAATTTTGCACCTATAAATTTAAAATATCTTCTTTGGAGAGTGCAAATCATGCAGAGCTGATACATAACAAAACTGGTGAAGCGCCTGGAGCACAAGTCTTATGAGAAGTGGCTGAAGGAGCTGGGAGTGTTCAGCCTGGGAAAAGGAGGCTGCAAGAATATCTTATTCCTCTTCATCTATCTGAAAGGAGTTTGTAGCAAGGTGGGTGTTGGTCCTTTCTTCCAGGATTTTAAGGACACTTAATTTTTAAATTTAATTTTAAAATTTAAGGACAAGTGGAAATGGCCTCAAGTTTCATCTGGTGAAGTTTAGTTTGGATATTAAGAAAAATTTCTTCACTGAAAGGCTGATCAGGCATTGGAACAGGCTGACCAAAGAAGTAGTTTTAAACACCTGGATGTATTTAAAACAAACCATGTAGGTGGGGAACATGGTTTAGTGTTCAGGTTGACAGCTGGACAGTCAGGGTCTTTTCCAACAGTAAAAATTCTACGAATAATGGCATCTTGGGCCCTTGGAGGTAAAAGAAAACAGCTGAACTGACACAATGTCACAGGAATAGTTGAATTACTACAGTACCTTCTGCCCATTAAATAGCATTATAGAGCATGAAGTGAACACTGCAATGAAAGACAGCCACATTTGTGTGTCTTTTGTCCTGCAGAGAATGGAAAAATAGTACAGAAGCTGACAGCATGCAGTCAGGCAGGCAGGAGTTGGGAACAGGAGAAATGAAGAAAATATGGTATTAGAGTGAGTTAGTGGGAGCACGTGTTTTCCTGAAGCAGCTTAATAAATAGCTTTTATAAAAAAATGGCTGTTGTTTCCACCCCTGCATTTATCTTAATTATATTAAATACCACTTTTAACTCTTGTTTATAGGAATATAAATTTGATTGCAGTCTCTAATTTTAAAATATCTGCTATTACACTGCAGATGCTGTAATGATTTTCTGTATAGTTTTTCAGTCTGTTGTTTGAAGAGGCCTTGTTTATTTCAGTGTATGAAAAGCTATTAAAATTCCTGTGACATTTCAGTTTAGGCTGACATCATGGCCAAAGATGCTGTGCTTGGGGGGCTAGATTGTATAAAACAACATACTTGGAGGCCATAATAGTGGGTCATTGGGATGTGCTTACAACAGCATAGGACAACTATTTTACTTCTTTCATCCTGCTTTTCTCATACCGTTTATTACATGGTTCACTGCAAGATATTTCTGATGCTAGTCTTCCTGAGGATGTACTGAGGAGATAGGATATAGTTAAATTGTTCAAACTACCTGATGTGACAGAAAATGAAACATTCTGGGGTGCTTCCTTTCTATACTATCCTCTGCAGTACTAGATAGAAAAGGACTTTTTTTCCAATGCTATGTGTGACTGTATTAGCCAGGCTTGAAATTGCTGTGACTGATATAACAGGGAAAAAGATAACTCATCTGTAGGGCATTGGTAGCTGGGTACTTGATGGAATATGAGTTGTTCATAGAAAACTGATTTCTACAGTTGTGGATAGCAAGAAATTGGTGTCCTTTCTTAGTTAAAAGCATGTGAAGCTTGCTGAAACTGCATGATACCAAGTAGTAAGACTGCTCACTTACATCCTTGCTGCTTGAAAAATTATACTCAAAAGAATGCATTTCTCATGAAGTGTTCCATCTTCATCTTACAAAGTGACAAATGGACTTGATTATCTTCATGCAAAGCCAGCCAGAGAATAAAAAATCCCACTATCTCCAACAAACCAGAAATTTGTATCTACCAGATTTTTTTAAGAACCAAATTCTTTCTCTGACTTGTAGATTTTGAAAAGCCTGTTGTTGTTTTCTGAAAATCAGTTTTCTTCTAATCTTCTACCTTTTAATTTTTTCAGGTATTTGTCAGGGAACAGAACATAGTGACTGAAACTACAAGAAAAGACAAGACTTGTTCTTTCTCTTCCTCTGGGAATTGAATTTGGATTTTCTTACTTTTCCTATGCACACAAGCTGACCTCTAGCTTATCCAGGTCAATGTCACAAAACTACATTTCCTAGACTTGTGCCTTTGATTTTGTAAAGAACTCTCTATAGGGTATATATATGCATTTGTCACTAATTTTATTAGATATTTTTGATGTTAATGTTATTACTGTTGTAGTTTTCTTGTTCTACCTATGGGATCATAAAGTTTGCTATTCCGAATGAGACAAATATTTTCTGCCAAATATTTCATTTTTATTTAACAACACTGACCTTGAAACAGTGTACAAATAATAATATAATTTTAAAATTTTTATCATAGAGATAAGGAAGTAAATGTGATTGTTTTAGGTCACCTTGCCAGCCAATGTCAATGGTTCAGAATAGCAGTAAGCTGACAGAGAATTATTTGTTTTTTTACTGGGTAAGTGTGTTAGATATGCTTAGAAACTTTATTCGTATTCTCATTTCAAGATGTCCATTCTATCCTTTGAGTCAAATTCGTGTCTTAGGGCTTGTAATAAGGTAAATACATTTCAATCTTAAGTATCTTTTTAGTTTCTCCAATATATTTGCAGGAACTCAATAATGTGGATAATGAAATCAAGCACAAGAAAAGTAAAGTAGAATTGGAGGACTGGAAATAAAGTAGCTTAAAGCCAAAGGATGGCAAGTTTTAGGTCAACATGTGTGGGTTTCTGTCTCCATAACTGTAAAGGCCTTGACATTTTAGTCAATTTCCTTTCAGAGTAAGTGTTTGAATGCAGATTACTTTTGCTCAGTCAAAAAGATGCGGGATACAGCAGAGTGAAGGGAAGTGCTGTAATTTTCTGATTGTACCTGTTTTCATTTAAAATTCACACAAATTGATAGATTCCAGAAACAATACCTGGACTTTAGAACTCTGTTGTGGCCTAGACATGAAATAATAATCCCAAACACAAAATTAAATTCTTCCTTTATTATCTGTGCAGAATCACAGCTATAATTGTAGTGTCTTGGCTAGAATAAATTCCTCGAAACAAATATAATCCCCCAATATGATGTAAACTCCATATTGTATAGTCATAGGCTCAAATTTCCATTTTTTCTTTCTGGAATGCACTTACTCATTAGTTTTTGTATTATCTCAGCAATAACTGTAATATGTAATAATATTCCACTCCCCACATCTTCTTTAGTCAGCCATCCTTTCTAAAGCATTATCTTTGGGATTGAAATATTCTTCTTCTATGTATAAAACTGCATTTCTTAGATTTCTTGTAAAGTTTTAAATGAAAATATAATTTGGAGTAGGAATAAAGAAAAAACAAATGTTTTCATTTTAAATAAATACAAAAGACAATACTGAAAGGATGAGATGTCCTTCCAACCTACCTCTTCCTTAAAATGTCTTGTGTTCTGACTTTCCTGTCTTTTGGAATTTGTTTAGAGGTAAGTGAACACTCAGGTTTTCAAAGTCAATTTGGTTCTGTGGAGATATTGTTTCCTAGCTTAATAAGAAAACTGAGAGCAGTAAGCATAGATGGTAAGCTGTGCTGAACCAATTTACAATTTTTCCTAAAAAATCTTTATAGACAATCTGATGAAATTTGGCATAGTAAAATGAACTTGAAACTAGCTGAACTGATAAGTGTAAAGGCTTGTAAAAAGTGTCAAGTAGTCCAGTTGAAAACTGGCCAACAGTGATGAAACTATGGGGTGGATACTGGGGCCAGTTTCTTCAAACTCTTCATTACTGACCCATACAAAGGATCAGAGTGCACCCAGGGCAATGAGTACATGATGGAAAGCTGGGAGGAGAGGCTGTTACACCAGGTGGGTGTGTCCCCACTCAGAGGAGCCAGGACAGGCTGGAGAAACAGATTAGTTCGAACAGTACGAAGTTCAATAAAGACAAATGCAAACTCATACACCTGTGCAGGAGCAACCACAGGCAGCAGAATATGCTGAGGGTTTTTCAGCAGCAAAGCAGACTAATGGAAAAGGACCTGGGCATCCTGTGCATGACGAAAGGATTAACAAAATCTGTTATTTATTACATCACTAAGACTGGCTAGCCAGTTCATAATGGACTGTTACTTCAGTATTTTCCATTCTTTTTATTTAATGCACCATTTTCCTAATCCTGTACCTTTTGTTCCGGCTCAGTTCTTTTGGTTGTACAGAATTTCTGATTTACAAGAAATCCACTATTTTTTCTCTCAGCTTTATCCATAATAGAACACAAGGCTGAAACAACAAAAGTGAAAAATATCCTATGTCTACATCATTCTTGTCTCTTCCCTTGCCCTTTCCTAGCCAAGAAGTGTCTGAGACCAAAATCGGTTGCTCATAAAAACTGTAGCGTAGCAGAAAACTTAGGTAGTCAGAAGAATTATTCTGGAAGAAACTATATTCTCATGAAAATTGCATTTTTTCCTCAAAATCCTAGAGCATTTCCTTGACAAGTAATTCTGACCTTAGTGTTGTCAGATATGAATATTTCAGTGTGTTGAATTGGCCTGGTGTAAGTCATTGCGAGGACACACGAGAGCAGAAAAAAAATTCAGAGTTGATTTCTGTTTATGTTTATGCTACTAATTCAGAGAAACCTGAATTTCTTAACACTGAAAGATTATTGAGCACTGGAAGCGGTTGCTCAGGCTGAACTACCATCCCTGGAGGCACTTAGAGGACACACACATGTGGCATGCAGAGACATTGTTTAGTGATAGCCTTGGAAGTGTTAGGCTTATAGCTGACTCATGGATCCTAAAAGTCTTTTTCCAAACTAATGATTCTAGGATTCTATAAAAATCTAACTTAGGGGCTGAATTTATATTTTTGTTTGAAATATTTGTTCAAAATAACCAAGATGTGAAACTGATGGATCATACAGATAATTCATTAATGTATATTTTCTACTGAAATGTACATGAAGGCAAAATAACTGGCAAGAGCAAGAGTTTGAATGTCAAGTATATGTAAAATATAGTGGTTGGAGTGACTGTATATTGATGCATTCTTACAACATAAGTGGAAGTTACAAAATGTTTTATAACATCTTTCAATCTGTGATAAAAACTTTTTTCCTTTTTTCCCCCACAAATTTCAGAAGTTCAAAGAAAAGGATGAATGGAGGACGCTTGTAGACTGGAGTTAATAACAGATCATGTTCTTCTCTCTGAGATAAGGGGCACCACATGTTGAAAAAGTAGTAGTAAAGTTTCTTTCTGGGACAGCTGAGATTTGCTCATGAATTAAAAAATATAACACTGTTTGGCTTGGGACAAAGTAGCTAGCTTTGGAAAAGCATAATTTAGAGAGTGCAAAGTCTAACTAAAAACTTGGAACAGTCATCCTCCCCTTATTTTTTCTGATTTCTTTAGTTATCAGGGGGAAAATGTTAACCCAAACCCATTTTAGGCTGCTCTACAAGGAATATTTTCTTTCTTTGAAGCCTGCAAATAAAAAAAACTTATGCTGTGCATTTGACTGCCAGAGTCACATAGAAATAAAATCCCATACAGCTGTGTATTTCCATGTGACATGACTCTGAAGGAAAATTTTCAATGAACTTCAGAAAATTGCATCAAGATTATGGAATTTTTTTTGGAAAAGCAGTTTTGCTACTAAAAAATGATACATTTTGGCATATGAAAGAATACAAACAATGCATCTAAACAATAACATTCACAAGAAATGGCCTCTCTCATGACTTATTATGTATCTAGCTTACAGTTTTATACTATGACTGCTCCCTTCTATTTTGCCTATTACATTATTTCAATAGACGTCCAATATAGTCAGTTCAATTCAAATATGCCCCTCCAACCTACAGAAATGTGCACTTAATTTTGGTGGCTTGATGAAAGAGTAGATATAGAAACCTGATTTATGTGTAATAAATTTTGGCAGTAAAAAAGTAAGAATTCCTTTTTGACAAACCTTTCCGAAATAAATAACATTTCTGAGTTATTTGGATATTTTTTCTTTACCATTTCATGCATGTTTGGAATATTTTGTGCTGCCATTTAGAATGCAGTTCAGTTCACCAACACACAGCTTAGTACAATTTTTATGTGTGTCAGGGTATTTGAGACAACTGTACAGTAGTCAAGGTACATGACCTGTGGGAGATTAATAATGCAATTTTGGAAGATTCTTCTGATGCTGGATATCCTAGAACATTTAAATGCTGTTAGACATCTACATTTGAGAGAAAACATTACATCCATGCTAACTAGTCCACACAATTTTGAATATCTTTCAGTACAGAATTTTTCTGGTAATGAAAATCACTACCGGATTTACCAGATGAAGATGTCTCAGAAAAATAAAAAAATAGAATAATTCTAATATGTTTGATTTCATTAAAGGATTCAGACAGAGGATAAGCATAGCTGTCAATTAAGCTATGCTTTAGGAAAATCTGATTGTTCTTTAACAGAAAATAAAAACCTGTAAATACTGTTCCTCTTTCACTTTTCAAATCAGCATAGGAAGGATCTTGCTTTCATTTCTTCTGTCTAAACCATCAGAACAAATAAACAAAGAAAATAGTCTCTTGTCTGTATTCTTCCAAGTAGCATTTTTGTCCCACAAGGATTCTATTAGTGAAATTGGTCAGTAAATGCATCCTTTGTTTTGCTTGAGACTGTGCTGTGCAAAGTTGATAAGAGTCAGCATAAGGGCTGCTGCAAGCAGCATGAGGGCAATGGTAAAGTCCTCTGTGATGCATAGTCTGTACATAAGATATATGATCTCATTATTTTATCTTACAGATCACATGATGCTTAATTGTAGTAGGAGCATCTGAGAAGTATAATGTGAAATTCCAGCTCCAGGAAATACAAGCAAGTTTATGACATAATTAAAAGCTTCCTTCTTCCCTTAGGAATAGCAATAATAACAATGACAACAACAACAACAATAATAATAACAACAATAACAACAATAATAATAATAAAATCTCAACTTAGGAAAACACTCAATGTAGCAGGATGACTTCAGGGTCAGCAAGATTTTGGAACGGATGACATGTCATACCTTCTCTGTCTTAAGCTTGACTGCTAGCTTAAAAGCTCTGTCCTTTCATGGACAATTTTTACAGGATTTCTTGAGTTCTCTGTATAAGTGGAGCAGCTCTAGATACTTATGAATGGAAGAGAGGAAATGCTGGTGATATTCATTCACTTCAGGAGACTAGCTGGCTTATTTTTTAATTGAGATATCTCAAACACAATCAAGAATAAGAATTGCTTGCCCTTTGGTAAGGAAATGGATTGCTAGGATGTGAAGTGATGTGAGTGTTCCTTCAGAAACACATCTGAGATTGAAAGCTTGTGTCATGAGGCTTTGTTTTCACACTAGACTCTGTGAATGAAGAAAGCTATTTTCAGAAAACTATTTACTATTCAGTAAGTCACTCAAAAGTAAAAAAAAAAAAATGTTTCCTCTAGACTGCGGCATTTTTCAAAGAATTTTTTCAGGACTCATAAAACCCACTTTTGTTTGAAACTAAAGAAAAAACAAAAAGGAAATCTTCAGTTCAAATGAAAAATACATAATTTCCATTCAAAGCACATTTTCATTTCTTGGGTGAGAGAAAATTATATTTTATAACCTGCTCCATGGTATACATGTTGAACATGTCGAAAATGGAACATTTGAAAAAAAACAAAAAACAAATCCCCAAAACATTGTCATGTATAGAAGAACATTTTACATTTCCCCCTCAAAAAAGTCTGTTAATTCACTAGTAGAAAACCTATTTCAACAACAACAAAAAATCCAATTACATATGGAAAGTTACATAGAAAACAAAATGTATTTTTTTTCCTGTTCTTGTTCTATTTTTGTTTGTTTGTTTTTGAAAAGACAATGTGATATGAATGTTCAAGACGAAAGAAAAGAGAAAGCAGAATGGAAAATACACGTTTAGAACCTCACTATTTAAACTCTAAGGAATAGCAATACAAATTATTTAAAATAAATTAGATTTCATAATACAATTTAGTGACATATGGCTTCTATAAACAATATTTTAGTGGAAAACCTCCCAAGCTATATTGGAAAAGCTAAAACTTTCACACAAAATTTTCAAATACTGCATGATGAGACATATTTTGAAAATGAAGGATTTTTTTACTGAAGAGTGTAATTATTTTGTTGACATTGTTATCAGACATTGAAAGTAAAAGCTTAAATACTGTTTGCAGAGGTACATTCATCCTACTGCAGCTGTGTTCATTCTTGCCTCTTAAACTTTTTTCTGAATAACTTGAAATACTTAGTTCAGTAGAACAACACTTCTATTTTTTCTGGTCTATTTTTTCAATAATAATTTTCCATTATCCTGAGAATAGTACCATGGAGATGCAGTGAATCTGCATTGCAGTTATAAAGAAATGCACACATTCCTCTAGATGGAATTTATTTTAAGACTGATTTCTTTTCACCCTGGTAGAAATACTTCGCTCTGGGAAACAGAAGCTCTCAGACACAACTGCAGGAACATTGGGCCTTCTATAAATGCAATGACAGGAGTCTTCCTTTGTCAGCAAACTTTAAAAAGCTGATCAAAGGAGGGGATTGTCCTGCTTTTCTCTGCGCTGGTGGAGCCTTACCTCAAGTCCTGTGTGCATTTTTGGTTGCCACAAATACAGGACAGACATAAAGCTATTAGAAAGTGTCCAAAGGAGGGTTACAAAGATTATAAAGGGTTCTAGAAGGGAAGGCATATGAGGAACGGGTGAGACCACTTGGCTTGTTCAGCCTGGAAAACAGGAGACTGAGAAGAAACTCATAGCAGACTACACCTTCCTATGAGTTCAACAAATTCTGTGAATTCTTAGGTAAAGTAATGATCAATATTAATGTCTTGTTTTAAAAATAATGATAAGCATTTGTTGAGCTGCACAATGAACAGCAGCTCGTTTTTCTTGGCCAAATCTATTAATAGATTCATATTAAATGATTCATAATTAAATAATACTAATTAAGAATTAATATTTTAAAAGTCCTTGATTCTCATAGAATCATAGAATGATTGAATATCCTAAGATGAAAGGCACCCACAAGGATCATTGAAGTCCCACTCCTGGCCCTGTGCAGGACATATCAATAGTCACACCCTGTCCCTGAGAGCACTGTTCAAACACTTATAGAGCTCTGCCAGGCTGGTGCTGTGACCACTTCTCTGGGGAGCCTGTTCCAGTGCCCAAACACCCTCTGGGGGAAGAATCTTTTCCTGATATCCAACCTAAACCTCCCCTGACACAACTTCAGACCATTCCCTCGGGTCCTGTCACTGTCACCGCAGAGCAGAGATCAGTGCCTGCCCCTCCTCTTCCCGCCATGAGTTGTACCTGCAGTGAGGTCTGTCCTCAGTCTCCTCCATGCTGAGCAGACCAAGTGACCTCAGACACTCCTCATATGGCTTCACCTCAAGGCCTTTCTCCACCATCTTCATTACTCTCCTTTGGATGCTCTCTGTTAGTTTTATATCCTTTTTATATTGTGAGGAATGAGGGGAAAATGACAGATGAGGGCAGATGTCAAATAGCAGATGGTAAAGGTAACTCTGCTTGCTTCAATTCATATTTGCTAAACATCTCTGTTGGGAACCCTGTTCAAATACAAGGCTTTGCTGAAAGGCAGTGGATATCAATTATGTAAAAGATAATTTATTTTTATTTGGAATGAGAATTTAAAAATTTAAACTCTAAAAAGCATTTGAGTGCTGGCTGTATATGAGTAAGAATTTGTTTATGTTTGCTAAAATTCTTCATGTTACAACAGGCACCTGATACCAAAGAGTATTCAGTGCTATTGAAAATCTACAGATGGTTCTGTGAAGGGACAATTCCTCATTCCCTGTTTAATTCACAGATTTCAATCCAAAGTTATATATTTTTAAAATTAGCTACAATATTATCTTGGTTTAGGGAAAATTTTGGGGAAAACCTGCGGAAGGAGCCTCCAGAGAGCAAACCCCCATGACTCCTCCCCCCACCACCGGGTTCAGGAAGAATTTTCTCAGAGAGCAGTGGAAAAAAAACACCGGTTTATTTAACAAGGAAAACACTCCCCAGCACACACACACANCCGGCCGACAACAAGACAAAACAAACTCTCACCCTCAGAGCCAGTCCCGAAAGCACAGAACACAACACGAAGCACAAACAGAACACACGATTGGGGATACAAGCACCACAACATCACCCTAGGACAAATATGTAAGGAATAAGGACATGAATGTGAGGTATTATATATATTACTGTAATTTTTAATAGCAAGGTGCTGTGTCTTTTACTTGAGTGCATGTGTGATAATTGCAACTTAAGGTATTGCTGCTGTTTATAGGCATCCAATAGAGATTTACAGGAATGTTAGTTAAGCATCATCAAAAGGAAGCAAGAGCTACCAAAGTTAGCTCCGTCTTAAAAGTCTGAATTACTGTTTCTTTATTGCTTAGAAAATCCCTTAATTCATACAGCTTTGCTAAAAGAATTTAATAGGTTTTGCAAATGTAATTTCATATTTGATTTGGTTTTACCAACGATATGTTCTTGTTGATAGCACAAAAATAATATTTTAGTCTGTTGCTGGATGAATTGACAGCTTTGCCTTTTAGCAGCCACATATCAGTATCTGAGCAGAGCTCTAGACCTCCAGCTTAGCACCCCGTGATAGTGTTGTTTAACAGTGTTTTATGACACTCTGATTAGCAAACAGCATGCACCAAAGGCTTCTTAAGATGGGAACCTCTTTAGCCCTGAGATGTGACATTGTATTTTAGATTCTACAGCATCTGGGAACGGGAATCCAGCATTTTTCTTTGGGAAATGTATGAATGCTTAGCATAGGAAAAATACATTGTGGAGAAGAATATGGGGTATTTGAAGAATAGTTTCTATTATACGTTATGGCAGAAAGCTAAAATACATGTTACATCTTAAAAAAAGCTTTTACAAGTTCGGAGTGAGGGTAAGAGAGATAGTATTGACTACTTGATGATTTTGACTGCCCAACCTGAAAATAGGACTGTTTGTTTCTCTTTAGTAAGTGAAATTTTATTATACAGCTGGCTGCAAATTTATTGACTTTAGTTCTATTTTTAATCTTCATGGGGTGTGCCTTTCAGATCCTTAAGTGGTCTTTTGCACTGCTTTATAATTTTGTCTTCACATTAAAGCAAACTTCAGTTTGATGGATAGCATCTAACCTAATAATTTACTTCCAAATTAGGGTTAAAAGAAAAGGTTAATTACTTGCATAATGCTATTATTGATGATCTACTTTAGCTGGTCTTGTTACAGTGTTTTTGTAACAACACCTACTGCAAAGTGATATTCCCAATTCTCTGTTAAGAAGAACTGGTGGTGGTGGCATATCAATATTCACCTGTTCAGTCCAACATGAAATTTAACACTCGCTAGTGAGGTGCAGCTCCAATTTGTGTTAATGTTTCATTGGTACTAAGAAGTTTCTCTAGTCTCCCTTTTACACCAAAATAGAAAATGGACTTGCAGAAATTTCTAGTGGTAGAAATTTTCCACTGGTTCTACTAGCAGAAAATATTCTGGGTCTGCAGGAATATCTTTACTGGCTATTTCTAGACTACTTGGACTGCAACTGCAGTCTATAACATCAAGATTAGTTATAGTCTAAATATGCTGCTAATTTCCAGAAAAAAACCCCTTGAAATTGACAAGTTTTAAGCTAACAAAAAATTATAGCGTTTATTTGGACTATTTTATATTTCTCAGTGTTTTTGTGAAATAGAGACAAAAAGAGGGACCCAAACATTCATAAATCATATATACATGAAGGATGAGTGCCCTGTTTTAATCAAACACTTTGCTAAGCTTTTCTGTGTAGTAGCATTACAGTAGGAGTTTTCCTCAGCTGGTTATCTATGGTGACTTCAAATGCTTTCTACAGCTGCACTTTTTTGGACATTACCTAGCACCATAGTTTGGACGTCAGCTGTAATCCACATATCTTGATCATTTTTTGTGGGGTAGGGGACTCTGCCAGAATGCCAACTGCACCAAGCCCATTGTGCCAGAACTCCTGCCTCTCTTGCTGAAACAGTCATGGGATTTTTCTTAACAAATTATTTGACAGAGAGGAGTAAACTGTGACTGTTGACATATATGGGGGTTCATTACTCTGTATTACTGAGAATTTTCTCTTCCAAAGGGTGAGACAATGATCAACAGAGATGAAAATCAAAATTCCAGTACTGTAGGTCTCTTTTGTCAAGCCACTATAACGTCTGATAAACTGAGTCAGATTTCTTGGTTGTTAGGCTGTTTGGAGAATAACTTCTTTTAATAAGGTATGGTTATTGTCTTATTTCCAAACTCACAAAACTGTTTCCTGGAACTTTTTTCCTAGTTAATGCTAGCAATATATTGTGAATTATGGCAATTTGTGTTACTGTTTGTGAAAGCTACCAATCTGACAATAACAAGTAGCTGTAGATGAAGACCTAATCTCAGTGAAGACAAGGAACTGCGTCACACTATTTTTTGATATCAAAATATGATGGGTCAGTGTCTTCACCAGCGTGCAAAACTGAAGATCAAATACATTTGACAGTAAAGAGAGACTATCTGGTCTATCTGGCAACTCTGCTTCAAAACACTACAAACATGTAATGAAACACCCACAGAAGTAATTTTTTTAAAGAGAGAATAACTTATGTTGTTGTATAATTCTTATGTAATATGTTTTGAGAGACCAGATATACAATTCCTTACTCTAATTTTGTCTCATTATAGCTCCATTGACATTAACAGAATTGAACTAGTGCCCACGTGGAATGTAAAAGTAAATCAGATGTTCTATTTTAATTTTTCTGCTTTGCTTTTACATTTGTTTAAATTCCTTTTAAGTCAATGTCAAAAACCTTCTGGGAGCAGAAGCATATTAGATACGACTTTTTTCTTCCACTGAAACTGTCAGCTTCAGCACAAAGTTAATCTGCAGAGAGAAAGCAATTCTTAAGAAGTATTCTTCAGTCTTTTCTCCTGTAATGTGGTTCAATTTTTTTTTCATTGTGTAGCACATCCATTTGAATTTGAGTATAAAAATACACAAAAAGTGATACTAAAATGTAAGCTTTTAAAGAAGAGACTTGGGTATAATATCTAGCATTAAGGATAGACTTTTCATTTCTTGAAAACACTTTGTTCTTTATACATTCCCACGGCTATTTGTTTTCTGTGTTTTGTCAGCAATTTACGCTTTGCTAGGTGTTATACTCTAGTTTCTATGGAAAGTTTGGACCTGTTCAGAGTAAATTGCAATATGTGATGGCCAATTCTCAAGCATATTGCTTTAGCACAGGTAGTGGGGAAGTTTGACTATAAACGTAAAGAAAAAGCGGTTGGTATTCTTTGGCATGAGAGATAATACTGTAAAAAATGAAGACAATTTTTTTGAAACCTTTCCAAAGTAAGGAGCTCTTTTCCCCTATGTATTACAAAGGCAGAACTGGGACTGAAATCATTAGGTTGCTGGCCTTGCAGCTCTTAAAGGAAATAAATAAACATTTAACATTAACATACACATTGGAAGTTATTTAGAACAAATATTTAATATCCTAGGTAAATCCATTATTTATTCACTGGTTTGGTCTGTAAAAAGAAAACTGTTTGAAAGAATAAGTAATGTAGTGAGAATCCAAGGGATAAAAACCAAGACATGTTTTACAGAATGTTGAACTCAAAAGTAGCATTAAGATTTAGTTCAGAGGAAAAGGAGCCTGAAAGCTTTTTTTTTAACCTGGGATAGGTTGAGAGTCTAGTTTAAAAGGAGCTAGTGGTAGGACCAAGATCTTGTTTTCTCCATTTTAAGAAAGTTTGGCCTTTTGCAGAGTTAAAGGCAGATGCAGCAACAGAATGAGACTTCACAACCTGCTGAACTTCAAGCACACTGAAGTAGCAGCTGTGCGTGTTTTATCCCCTAGGGCACTCATTATTACAAGGTAAGACAGGGAGGTTGCATCTTTCTTTTCTATGCACATATTCTCAGGAGGTGGAACCTCTGTTCAAAGAACAAAAGCCAGCTGAGGACTTCATAAGACTCTCAGGGTCATTAAGAACTCCATTTGTTCACTGTATCTCTGACTGATAATGGATAGCTGGATTGTACATATGTCCTACTTGATGCCATATTTGTTTCATAAAATGTTATTTTCATGGATTCTGGATTACTTATAATAAGGAAAATTATTTAGCCATCAGAAGCAGTATGTTTCAAAGGAAGACAGTAAGTCTGTTTAGACAGACAGCCTTTAAGAGCCTGAACTGTGTTGAAATTTAGGCTCAAAAATAAAAAGAAAGAAAGAAAGAAAGAAAGAAAGAAAGTAAAATAAATAAACTACTGAAAAATCTGTTGTTCTAACCCTATCTGTATCTTTTCACACACTAAGCACATCCAGGTTCTACATCCAGCACAGTCAGGCTATAGTTTGAAGTTAATGATTCATTTTTCTGTCT
This sequence comes from Rhabdornis inornatus, assembly GCA_013397075.1. Lineage (NCBI taxonomy): Eukaryota > Metazoa > Chordata > Aves > Passeriformes > Rhabdornithidae > Rhabdornis > Rhabdornis inornatus. Next base: position 70,031 of record VWZS01007627.1, on the reverse strand, counting down.
ATCTCTGCTGAATATTTTTGAAAAGCAGAAAAAACTAAACCAAAACCTTAAGCAAACTAAAAGTTCATAAATTCTCAGAAGTAGATTGCAAAGATTTAGTATTTGCATTGTATTAAAATCATAGAACGGTTTGGATTGGAAGGGACATGAAGGATCATCTAGTTCAAACAGGGACACCTTCCACTAGACCAGATTGTACAGAGCTCCATCCAGCCTGGCCTTAAGACTTTCAAGGAAGGGGCACTCACAGCTTCTCTGGGTGACTTGTCCCAATGCCTCAGCACTCTTAGAGTGAACAAGTGCATCCTTATAACCAGTCTGAATCGGCCCTCTTTCAGTTTAAAGCCATTCCCCTCTCATCCTATCACTACATGTCTTGCTTTTCTGTAGGCTCCATTTAGGTACTGGAAAGCAAGATAAGGTTTCCTCAAAGCCTTCTCCCCTTCAGGCTGGACAACCTCAGTTCTCTCAGCCTGTACACAGAGGAGAAATGTTCCACCCCTCTGATCTTAGTGCCTTTTTTCCTGACTTAATCCCACAAGTCAACATCTTTCTTGTGCTGTGGGTCCAGCACTAGAAACAATATTCCAGTGGGATCTCACAAGAGTAGAATAGAGGAGCAGAATGACCCCCCTCTCCCTCCTGCCCATGCTGCTTTTGTTGTGACCCAGGACACTGTTGACTTTTGGACTGTGGATGCAAGGGCCAAGTTGAGATTACCATCCACCAACACCCCAAGTGCTTCTCCTTAGGGCTGCCCACTCTTTATTCTCTGCCCAGCCTATACTTGTGCCTGGATTGCCCTGCCCCACATGCTGGACCTTGCACTTGGTTTTGTTAAACTTCATGTGCTTTACAAAGGTCCGTTTCTCAAGCATGCCCAGGTCCCTCTGGATGGCATTCCTCCCCTCCAGTGTGTTGGCTGCCCCACACAACCTGGGGTCTGTGGCAAACTTGCTGAAGGTGCCCTCAATCCAGCTGTCCGTGTCACTGACCAAGATGTCAAACAGCAGTGCCAGTCCTGATACCAACCCCTGAGGAAAGCTCTGGGGCATTTGGAGTTGTTTAAAAGTGGACAAAGCTTTATGTGTAGATATAGAAGAAATGACAGTGAAAATCTGCAAAAGCAGCAAGCATATATTATTGAACTGGTAGAAAATAATACATGTTCTAATAAGCATGTTTAATACAAAATTTTTGAATGTTATAATTTCTGATCATATTCTGGAGTTCTTTGGTTCCCATGAGATACCCAGCTGTTCCATGTATTGGACATCTAACATGACTGTTCTCTCATGTTGCACAGCGATTAGTTCTGGTTAAATCAAACTTTAATTGGTAAGCCAACAGTTCCTTGCTTTCTGCATCAGCTTTATCAGTCCATCACTTTCAATCTCTGAAACACTAAATAAAGCATTTATGGTCTATTAAGTTCCCTTCAGGCTTTTATTTTTTTCTGATAATTATTCTAAAAAATTGCTTCCAGAATAATTTTCCTCATGCGACTTCATAAAAGTAGTTTCAAATTTTGCAATATACAATTAATGTTGCATAAAATTATTTCTTTTTCAGAAGCAAGGTAAGGCATAAGAGAGAGTTCAAAATGTAAGAGGCCCATCCCTGCATTGTCAATGCAATAGAAAAAGATACTAACATTGGGATAAGAAAGCACTGTTTATCTAGCTCTCAGTAAATACATAACTTGGAACTGATTCTGTCTGTGAATGAGGATTTTTCCTATCTGGAAGGTCTCTGATTGAACCTTCAGAGTTCAGTAGCTAAAACTAATTCAGCAGCAATATGTAAAGGTCTCTATTCCATACGAAGATTCCTAATTTTGTTGATGGTAGAGGATCTCACCCGGGAAATTTCTCACACATTTTGGTCCAGCTGGTCAACAGGATCAAAACCTACCAGCTTAGAAAGAGAGGAGAAATATATGTTGCATTTATTTCACTCAATGACAAACTTTCTATAGTTACCCCTCATACCTGTTCAGTCAGCATAGACAACTACTTTCCAGAGTGTAGTTAAACTTTGAGAAAATTCAATAGGAATATTTTCTAGAAATTTTGACATTATTCTGGATTCAACTTAGTTTATAAACCAAATCCTGTTTTTTATTAGGATACAGAGAATGCCAGTGTCCTTCCAGTTCATTCTACACTGGCAGACCCAATGACTGTGTGAAGCAACAGCCAGAGTTGTTGACGTTACGTATGTTTTAAATTGTCCCCTTAAACCTTTTAAGCCAGGTAGAGATACCTTACAATGCAGAGAGTAATAAAAATATCCCTGTTCTCGTATTTGTTTTAATGTAGAAAGCCTGTTTTAGTAATAGTACAAGAGCAACTCAAAACAGGAAATGTGGTTTTGAAGAATAAAAAACATGACCAGGCTTCTAGAAAAACAGCTGAGACTGGAGTCTAGCTTTGCCTGCATTAAATACTTATTCTATTGGTTATGACAGTGTATTTTGTCTAGTAATCAACTAGTCTTGTACTTTACAGACTAATAAAATAACTGGATTCAAATCCAAAACTCGTACAAAAAATTCTTATGCAAACACACCTTTACATCAAACCCTTACTCTATTGTCCAGGGGATAAAGTACAGATCCATTGTAATTTAATCCTGACACAAAACCAAAAACTGCAGCTTTATTGTTGAGGAGTGATAAGTGAAATTAATTCCCTTTCAAATTGAGTTATATTATTCCATGTAGCTTTATCTTTCTTTTTTTCCAACTGCTACCACAGTAAGTTGCACCCAAAACTGAGATGCATGTGTAGTGCAGAATGTATTACAGTTACCATATTGATTAGCATGAATAAAAGAAGTGAGGTAAAGTTAAATATCTTCTTAGGAGATATGGTAGGAAACCCAATAGTACATAGAGAAGCTCAGGTGGGAATACAAGTCTGTGATTTATTTTGGAATGTCTAATGATCAGTAACGTATTTGGTTCAAAGAAATGGTTACAGGAAGAATTGCTTCAGAGATGCTAAAAGGCTTTTTCTGTATTTTAACCTTGCTGTATTTGCAGTCTGTCCTGGTATGGGAACAGGGACTCAACATTTTCCCCTTTAGTATTTTCTTCTGTTTTCTTAAGACTATTTAGTTAATTCATTAATATCTCTGACAAATTTAGTGAAATCATAAAATAATCTAAAGCCTGGAGAAGAGTAACTGGGAAAATTAACACATATTTGTATGATAACAAATATGCACATATACTTGTACCAACTCCCAGGCTAAATTTGGTTGAGACAAAATATACAACCACAAGAAAAAAGTAAAACCGTTCCCCATACCTTTTTTTTGTTAGATAAAAAGACAAAATAAACATAGCAAAATCAAGAAATCCAGAAAATAGTGTGACTAATATTTAGTCTCCCAATAGACAGTTGTCGTGAAAACACAAACAAATCACCAACATTAATAAACTAATAGTCTGAGCAATTATTGAAAGTTCTGTTGGTCCCACACATTTCATCTGTTGCCAGGTTCCTATATAAAGAAAAGTGAAATTTTTGCCAAATATAGACCAATTATTAAGAGGAAGGAAAAATTTATTGTCTGGTATAATTCTACTAAAGCAGCAACTTCATTTTGAAATGCTGGCACACCTGTATCTCCCTCAAAAGTAACCAAAAAGCTAAAAGGCCCTAAGACAAAAATTATTACCACATCTTCATAGTTCTCTGTGAGCCCTTTCTTGTGAATCTTCTGACAGTTTCACCTCTCTGCCTTTGATCTCAGTGGTGGGGTGCTGGCACTCCCAAAAAACAATAAAAACTTCCTGACACATTACTCCTTAGTGAATCAAATTTTTCAACTGTGTGAACTTGATATCTCTTAGGTGTAGTTTCAACTTCTATTACATGAAGTGCTTGTTGTTTTCCCCATATATTCAGGGGGGTCTTCTCTGCTTAATTTCATGTCTGGAGGGAGTGATGCTGACCTTAAATATTCGACAAGCAATGCAGCTTGTGAATTAGGGAATGTTTTAACTGCTTGAACTGGGCTTCTTTTAGGGTTTTTAGCACACTTTTAGTTCTCACCCCGGAGCCATGAGTTAGCCTTACCAGTCTGGCAAATGACCCTTGCTTCACTTACTCCAGTGATTTTAACTCTTTGCTGTCTGGCATCCCTCTGCCTCAATATTGACTCGATTTCAATCTTGACTGATTTATGATCAGATTTTGATCTTGGAAGCTGCACACAGCACTGTTTTAGTGGCAGTTTGGTAACCCAGGCAGTCATTTGTGGTTTCAGTTTTAATTGAGGGTTGACATGCTACTTCCTCATCATCAGATGTCAACACAAATGTTATGTTTTGCTCTTTATCAGAACAAGAGACTTGTTCCTCTAGTCTCAACTCCACTGAGCACAACAAAAGTTCTGAATTGCTTGACCTTGTTTCAGAAGTGCTATATGGGTTCTACATCAAAATTCTCTCACCACATTCTAAAAATCTGCTGAAAGATTTTGGACATGATCACATTTTGCAGCAAGCAGTGCCTCTTCCTGCAGCCTTTTTTTTTTTTTTGTTTTCCGCATTTAACAGAAGGAGCAAGTCTTCACAAATCTTGTTAAGATAGCACTATCTCATCTTCAGATTTTTGCATAACCAGTTGCTCATTTTCCCAAGTCTTTTCATGCCAACTTCACTCCAGGAATGTAGGGCTAATAAGAAATTTTTCCAGGGAGGTCAACAAAATATTTTTTTTCACACAGGCCACCCAGAAGAGCTATTGTCCCCAAAAGCTCTTCTACAGCATCCTTCAAGGGGCAGCTGCAGCAAAGTTTCCAAGCATTCATACACAAGGAACCACCCACCTCCCACAGGGAGAACTGTACTATTTTCAAAAGCACTTTGGGGCACAGAACAGTAATGTGCAACGACTAGAGAAAAATAAAGTTATGATCTCGATATTATGATTATCAGAGAGACGCCTTTGCCCAAATTAGGGTGCAAAGAAGACCACACACCAAAGTCAAAGTACAGATTTTATTTTACAGTAAATATGAGGTAAAGAGAGATAGAAATAAGAAAACGAAGATCAGGGAGAGAAAGAGAGTGAGAGAGAGACACACAGATTAAGTGGAAAGGCAGGCACTACCCTGTGGATCCAGAAGTATCCTGTTTGTCCTGTTCACCCTGGGCTTCTCTGTGGTGGAGGTCCTGTGAAATTTAGAGTTCAAGGGGCCAAACATATGTTCAGATGTATGTGGGAACACCAAAGCACCTTCCCTATGAGGGGGACGTTTTACGCTGTCTTTTACAGCAACATTGTGGATCACATGCAGTCCTCTGCTGGAAGGTCAGCAAATTAATCTGGGGGCTATGGGCTCCCCTCACTGAACCCAGCCAGAGATTATTTTCAACACAGCTACTGAGTTGGCATACAGATACATTTTTCTCCGCCATGCCTTGTTTATTTTTTCTTAGACCTAAGATAACTGGACCACCTTTGAGATATAGTACCACCTTTACCTTATCTCACATTCCTGTCAAGTGGCTTAACTCATGGTCCAAATTCCTGGAATCCAGGAGGCCTATCTAGAGGGGGAAAGAAGGAGAGGAAAGAGTTTGGGCATCAATGGTGCAGATAAGCAGTTGCTTCTTTGCATAATTTGCAAATAAAAGTCCTTTAGTAATTTTAACAGTGTTAAGACAATCGAAATTTTTAAATCTCCTACATGTGGAGATTTAGAGATAAATTCTAGATTCCGGTTTCTATTTGAAGGCTAGTAAGGCTAAAATAATACCTTTTGCTTCTACAAATTTAGTGGTTTTGCTGGTATCTTGACAAATTTTAAATAATTTATAATTTTTGAAAAACACAATGTAGAAGTTTTCAATTAGATTATACTAGCACACTAAAAATTATGTTGTAGTTAAAAGGAAAAACAAAACAAAACCACAAAGTTCATAACAAACCAACAGGTCCTTCAAACTAGTATTTTTCTCATCTCTATAGTCTGATCAACATCTGAGTAACATTCCTCAGTAGCTGAGGAAGTGTTTTCATTCTGTGACTGCTGTACGCAGGCAAAGGGAGAGGAGAGTACGCACTGCATGATGCTGGTGAACTAAACAGCAACAGTAGAATTAGCAAAATGTTTCAGACTCAACATCTCTGATTAAAACATGATCTTCCAGTTCTATTTCCTGACTTCCCTTTTGCTCATATCGGTTTTACAGACCATTTTCTTTATCAAACTCGTAATGAAACTGGCATTTGCACATTCCCTTGGTTTGCTTTTCAAACATTGTGGTAGGATATGGATATATGAGAGCTGAACTGACTGAACATTCTTACGTGGATGTGCATAAGATATACACACGGCTCACAATACTTGTTCTTTACAGAATGGTGTCTTCCCTTAAGAAAATTGCTGTAGCTCACTAATAATTGCACCACAATTATGTTCAATAAATCTTGTCACTAAATCAAGCCCTGTACTTTCAAGTAAGAATAACTACAACAAGATTTGAGTAAATGTCAGTGCAGGTTTTCAAAATCTGCAATTATATTTGGACAATTTTAGTCCATACCGCAAACTTGCAGCCAAAATATACCACTGTATAAAAACTGTAGCTTTCATTACCCATTATTTTAGTAATTTATTACACCTAAACATCAAATTAATTTTTCAGCAAGCAGAGCATTTTACAATAGACATTTTGTAAAGTTCCATGCGTTCCTCAATGATATGCTTAGTTATACAAAACATAAATTTCCTTAAAATTAAAAGATTTGGATTTGAAAATATTTTAAAAAAAGATAAGGAAAAAAGTGAAAGGAAAATGAAATATTTTTTTTCTGGTCACATAAAAACATTATTTTTACTCTTCCCAAATCATAAGGTTTTTTGTGTGTTTTAAAAAAAAAATCACTTAGGTAAAAAATAAGTAGAAATTCTCTAAACATCTTTTTCCTTAGAAAGTTAGACCCAAAGGTACTGATAGCAAACTGGTATGCAGTCCACAGAGTTTTCTAATGTTTCTTTTGCATAATTGTTTTCCGAAACTACTCTAATGGTTTCATTTTAAGTTTGCATCTTTTCCCAGTAACTTGGCAATTCTAGAATTCAGAAAAGTTAAATTTACAAAGTCAACTTTTCATATTCTTCTCCAGATTATCAGTGCTGGAAAAAAATTCTCATTGCAGAAGGAGAGTTTGATAGTGACAGAGCTTAATATACAAATGAAAATATATTCATTTTAGTGATAATGTTAAATCATATTTCATAACTTAGTAATCAAAACACTTTGCAGGTAATAATCAGCCCTAACATCCCCCTGTGATCTTATTATATTGCTTTTACACAAAAAGCACATCTAATTAATTAGCAAAAAATCATGTGAAAAAGAGTGCTGGAGATGGCGTGATAGTGTCTGAGGTCTCTAACTGCTTACCATGTGTTATAACCCCTACTGCATAACTGGAGGGGTAATAAATTTCCAGTCATTTAGTTTTGAATGAGGGCATAAAAATTTAAACTAATATCTTTGCTTTACAGATCTGAAATTTACATTTACTTATTCTTTTATGAATACAGCAAGTTTCTAATTCCCTGGAGTTCCATGTAATATTCCTAAAGGAGGAAGTGACAGAGAAAACTGCAGCTGTTAGGCAATTAATTAAGTACAACCAAGTTTATTATCCTTTTAATTATATTCCCTTAATTCTGATTTACTTCTGTCGTCACCTATACTCATCAGCAGTTAAAGCAAAGGCCTGCACAATATTCATCAGGGTACTCAACATAACTGTATGCAGTTTAACCTAGAATGTCCAAAAAGAACATCCCCGTGTGTCAGTAACTGACCTGAAGATTGGCTGAATTAGTAACCACACATGGTGAAAAAAATAGTCCCAGGGGAGCTAGCGCTGCCGTGAAGGCTGGTAGGATCTACTGCAGACTCAAAAAAAGTAATTTTACAGTCATCTGGAAAAGATTTCAGCAGTGTGAAATCACATATGTATAGACAACAAGTCATTTTAATGAGAAGGCTAGTCACTAGATATTAATGATGGGAGCAATACTGATAATGCTTCAAACCTGAGATATTCCTCTCTTCAACACAACAGATAGTCTAATGACACAGTTTGTTTACATATAATATTTTCATGCTAAATATTCTTGAAAGGCTTTTCCAAACAACATACATTAGGTAATAGTAATTTTTTTAGAAGATGTTATTCAGGAGCAATTCTACTTTTTTCTATACATGCATTTTAATTAACACATTTTAATATAACGCTGTTGTGGTGTGCTAGCTTTAAGTTTATTGTAAGTTGATTTTTATCTATGGTTGTAATGGTTTCTTCCTGTGTCTTCCCCCAGAAATGGTCTGCCCCAGGTCTCCCTTTTCCGCCTCTGCCCTTTTGCACCGCCCCAAACCCCTCCCAGTTGAATGTCAATCCTCTCCGGCCCCTCCTAAGCACCCAGAATGTTCCCTGTCCTTCTCTCCCAAACCACTCCCCAGTCCTTGTCCATCCTCCCTGGCCCCTCCCAATGTTCTAGTAAGTTCTATGTCAGTTGTCAGTTTCTACGTATGCGATTTGTTAACACTCTATGTACCCCGCCCAGGTGTTACCTCATTGGAAGTTCGGTTTCTCGTCTCCTCCCTGTGTTCCTCCCACCGGTTGCCCCGATTGGATATTGAATTGTGCCCTCCCTTAGGACCTCCCCCCTATTTAAGTTGATGTTCGTCTGTGTTCTTGGTCTTCGGTCGTACTTTCTCGTGGGTTTCTGTTGTTACTTCCCGACCTTTGTCCAATAAACCCTTTGTGGACCCACTGAAGGACTCACCTGCTCCCTTTGCTTTTCTTGGACGTGCGTCTCTCCACCAGGGTTTCTGGCCCTAGCTGCACTCCTGCCATTGGATCTATCGGGAGGCAGCCCACTCCTGGCGTGAAGCCCTGCCCTCGTGGGCTAGCCGGGCTGGGCTGAGTGGACATAAGGAGGGCGGGCAGCGTCATAACGCATTTTAATTAATTTTAATAAAAAATGCATAGCACAGCATTTACCATGTGAAGTAAAATCATTCACTCTATCCTCCTCCAAAATCCATTTTTCCTGCTGATGTGCAAAGATTGAGAAGTTTTTGGCATTTCTGGGTTAACCTCACTTTATTTGGTCCTGATTTTTGCCTATTGCATTCTTTACTTCAAGTGTCCCGTCTATCTGCATTGTTTACTATGAAATAGTAACAGCAGCTTGAATTTTGCCCCTGCCTTGCCATGCACCTGATCTAGTGACAACTTGTCATACAGCAGCCTGATAAGCAGCCCTGTTCTGCCTTGTTCTCTCTAACCTAATCCAATGCCTCCCCGGTGGATGCCTTTTGGGGAACAACTCTGGAGACCCGGTTTAGCTCCATCAGGGTCTACCAACATCTGAGCAGATTTGAAGTCAAATAACATCACTTGCAGACATGGGATTTGCTTTCCTGTATGTGTTCTTCAAAGCTTGAAATGCCATTGCAAAGTAAACACTGTGGCCTTCTATCCTAACCATTCCTTATGTATGATCAGACCTTCCAAGAACACCTGCAGGAAAAACTTACTCTCACAGGGTATTTTAAGGGGTTTTTTTAAATTTTGATCTCTGTTTAAAAACAAAGCCATACTCCTTAGCTGAAATTTATAAAGCATTTAAAACCAGACAGATTTCCAATATGTATATACAATTTCTATTTTGTGTGTGTTTATACGTATTTTGTGAACGCTTTTAGAATTCTTTCTTCAGCATTCTATTTGTGCAACTTGTGAACAGAAAGTTTATGGCATCATAATTAAAACACTTCTACTTCAGGAAGAACATTTAATTCCTCTACAGTCACTGATGGTTGCTATGACTTTTATGTAGAGTCATTCAAATACATAAATAATTTTCTCTGAAAAAATGCTATTACTTTTGTTCTATTTTCACTGATATTTTTGTTACAATATGAAAAAAATGCTTTCAGCTTGCACCATTATTTTCTTTCTTCTTCTCAGCCACAAACCAAATAGGTATTGAGGGATATATGGATACCTTTTTCGTAGAGAATCACATTCAAATAAATGAATATTCTCTGAAGGTCTGTCTTCGTTACCTTCCTTTCAAAAACAATAACAACAAAACTACTTTAGTGATAGCTTTCTTCTATAACCTGAGCTTTTCTTCTACCAAAACTTACCTGTTGTACTTAATGAAAATTTTTGAACAAGTGTAACTACTTTAAAAATATTTTTTAAGTAATTTAAAACACATGTTACTGATTGTTAGAATCATGAACTTAACATACCAAAGGGGAAAAAGAACGCCTCATCTCAATTGCCAGATACTCCATCAGAATCAAGGAAAAGAGAAAGGAGAAATGAGAAAGGGGAAAGTAGAAAAGGAAAGGAGAAAAGGGAAAGGAGGAGGAAGGGAATGGTGAGGCAAGACAAGGCAAAGGAGTAACATATATAGAGTTGCAAACAAGAAAACACAATGAAACACATACATGTACATATACACAAGCACATAAAAAGATATTTGAATTCTTATTAATCAATTTCCAAAACACATCAGAAAACAAAAAACCCCCAAAACTATACTGTTGGGTTTCACTTCAGCTTTCCATGTGGTTGTTTAAGAGTTGTACAGTAATTCTAGGCTCCACATATCTAGGGCAAAACCTCTCTCTCATATAAAACACAAACTTGAACCTTCTCGCACCTAGGCAAATTAAATAATGAAAATCTTTGATAAAAAAGGAAGCTATTTTTACACAGAAAACCAAGGAACAGATGGTCTTTTTGACAGGAGAATTCTTTCAGCTCAGGTGTGATAGGACATGAAGTCCTTTTAAAAATGTAAACCAACGTTTTGTATGACAACACAGAGAGATCTAAGTTTAAAATTAGTAGAAAAAGTAAATAGTAATAAAAACAAGAAAAAGAAATTGAAACCCTGAGAGGCATCATGCCACTCAGTAGGCATCAGATTGTGAAGAATAGCAGAAAGGTTGACAAATTATACAAAGTAGATGAAGTTGACAAAGTAGCACATAAAAGCAAAATTTATAGTAGATATATTGTTCAAAAGCATGGTGGGAATGCAGGAACTGAATGTTTCTGATGTTTATATTTATTCACTTCTAAAACAATATGAAAAGGTAAGTTATCATCAAAGATGCATTATGATTCATCTCATAACTCCCTACTAATGTTGAGAAAAGCAGTGCCCATTTTAAAAGGTGGTATTTTCACTCGAAAATATGTGCGCAGATTATTGCCATCAGTAACAATGTATTAATAACAGACATACATTGATTTGAATAAGAAAATAAACTTGCTCAAGTTCAGTAAGACGAAAGAAGAAAAAATGTAAATGTTTTTATAGAAGTAAGTAACCTGACACGGCAGCTTTGACCACTCACACCTGGCAAGCCCACCTAGCTCCACTGGCTGCCGGTGTCAAGAGTGGGCTGTCTCCCAGCTTCCGTGAAGCAGGAGTACAGCTGGGGCTCTCCACCCTTATCACGGCCATCTCCGTATCCGAGGAGAAGTAAAGGCTCGAGGAGGAGACCTTTCTAGGTTCTAGAACAAGGTTTACTGTGAGGGTGAGCTGAGACAACAGGACAGCGACGGAAGGAACCCGGAAAAGCCGCGAGAACAGGCTTACAACAACTTAAATATGGGACCTCCCCCATGGGAGGGTACAAAGCTTCAGCCAATGAGGGGCAACAAGGGGTGTAACATAAGGCGGGATTACAGTCTCACATAGCCAATAGGGAGTAACTTAGGCGGGGGATTCATACAAAATAACGAATAGTAAACCGAGGAGGGAATGATTGCTACAGAATGTTCTGGAAGAATGGGCGGGGCCAGGAGGGATTGACAATTGTAAGGGCAGGGTTTAGGGTGAAGGACAGGGAAGATTATTGACGGGTAGGCGGGGCTTAGGGGGATGGGCAAGGATAAAGGTGGGAAAGGGAGAAACCATTTTATAACAACACAGGGGTACAACTGAGGGAAAAACCATTATAATAAGGGAACATACAACTGAATAACAACCAAATTAAACAAACTGCAACAGTAACTGACTTCAGTTTTCTTTAGCTTTTCATCTTGATTTTAAAAGGACCAGGTTAAAGGACAGCACTAATTTAAAAGCCATTTTCCAATAGTAGTTTAATATCTAGAGAGCTAAGGGATGTCAGGAGCATGGCCACCTTCAGCAGCTGCTCCAGCCTGGGTAATCCCTCACTCCAGCTGTGGGACATGGCTGCCCTTTTTCTGTGCGGATTCACAGGTGCACCCATGCCCTGGAGAGATGCACAGAGGCTGACCAGCATGGGCATGGTGAGCCTTCAGCAGCACACAGGTACAGGACACACATAAAAACAGGCACAGACAGCCTCCTCCTCCTGAAGTTTCTTGATAGCCACACATCTAGTGTGAGTGGCAAGGTTTGTTTATTGCCATAGGCTCCATGTGTGTTTTGTGAAGTCTCTGCATGTTTTGGTTTTGGTTCCGTGTTCTTGCCCTTATTTCCCAGTTGCCAGAGATACCTATAAGATCTTGAAGCAATCATCCTCAGTCTGTCCCACACTGACCAGACTTGGTTCTTATCACTGCATCTTTCATCATTTTTTCTGTCTTGTTTCCAGGCACAGCCTCATACAGCCACTCTACTCCTTAGCCTGGCACAAGCAGGAAATTTTTTAAGCTGTTGAATACCTCCACTGTTCTGGAACTCTGCCTTCTTGACTATAAATAAACACAACTGTACATCAAGCATAAAACAAAACATGCTTCTGTTGTATTCTGGCGCTTAGTCTAAGAAACATTTTTCCACCTGTAGTAGATATAATATTGAAGAAGATGGAATATCGTTCAGTTATAATGACATTGATATGCATGTCCTGGTGTAACTCCTGCACTTCAGGACTACCCATAAATGGTCCCTGGTGGAGTATATTTCACCAGATATTTATACATTTCCTTGGATTTTTGCAGTGCCATAACACAATGCAACAGAGACTAAATATGTCAGTGGAGATTTTGATCTTGATAATACTATAATTTATTTTGGTAATGTATTAGGAATAAAAACTAGATTGGACAAGGCCCTGGGCAGCCAGGTCTCAGCTGACACAGCTTTCAGTGGGGGATTGGATCATGGATGTCCAGAAGTTGCCTTCAGGAGAAACTATATTTTGATTTTGCCTGATGCCTGGTCATACTCTGTACTAGAAAAAGCTATTAAGCAGATTATCTTGTGATTTACTGGGTAATGTTTACAATGACAGGTTCTTTCCTGTAGTCTCAGTGTGGTTGACATAGACAATCATGATTTAGATTGTCTTTCTCTAATAAATGTTGCTTGGGAGTCATATGTGATACCCAAGGTAAACGGAATAAAGTGTAATTTTTCAGGGTCATAGTAATTTCTAATTCCACTGTGAGTCTAAGCAATTTCTATTAAACAACCTTAGCCTTAGCTTATTCACCAGCTGGTTTTAGACTAAAGATTCGTTACTATTCCTCTCAATTGTAACTTTTCCACTTTACATGTAGTTAATCTGAACAAAGTAACCTCATACAAGGAAAGGCATCTTGTATTCTGCAGTTTAAATAATAATTAAAAATGAAGGCTTACTTACGAAACAGATTTCTAGCATTATCTAAGGAATTATGAACATGTTAAATGAGTCATTAAATCACACACAAGGAGAGACAGGTATAAATATTGGAGCAATAATTATTTTGTGCAGAATTGTCAAACAAATATTCTCTATGAACAGATTTCTTTCTATTTTTTATCAATAATACAAAAGGATTACCTCCTGCAGTAACCAATTGCATTTACTTTACCACATAGGTGTCTTTTTGCAGGAGTGATAATTACTTGGATTGTAGAGAGATGAAACTACAAGTAAAACCTATTGTAAATTCAAGC